>JAHLWZ010000839.1:0-85929 GCA_020536535.1 Pelomyxa schiedti
CCCCCGAAGTGAAAAAAAAAAAGAAACTTTTTGTGAAGCTTGGGTTTTGCATTTTTTTTTCAGTGTATGGAGCTGTTAAGTGTAGACAAAAGTCAGCCCCTGTTTCTATGACCCTATCTTCAGGAGGGGATCCGGAAGCGGAGGTAGAACGGGATGAAGTGGGGCTGTGAGAGTGGAGCTCAGTGACCTTGGCGGTGCTTCTGTGGCTCTTGCTCGTACTTATTCCTCTATCTGCACTCCTGTCTCTATGCACGCTTCCTTCTTGCTCTCCTCAGTCTTGGCACTCCTACTGGTATCCTGCCCCTGTCCCTGCGGAATCAGCTTCAACAGGGTTTTGGGAACAGTGGCTGTTCCCCACAGTACTATCCCGGATCAGTTGTGGGTTTGACAAGTGACATGGGTTGGTGTTACTTGGGTGAGCTGACGCTGTCCAAGTGGAAGTGAAAGCGGAAGTGGAAGTCGAAGAAGCCGTGGTGCTTGTGAGATTGGAGGTTGTGTTGGAAGTGGATGTGCCATTGCATTCGAAATTGTAATTGCAATTGCGACTGCGAGCATGGGATGTGAGGGACGCAACGGCCCCGTCCCTCACCACCACCACCACCACCACAGCCACCGCGCACAGCATACACGCCGTCGACGAGCTCCTGGCCCAGCTACAGGCCGCCGGCGGCGCACAGGCCCCACAGCACAGCCGCGCACTCCCTTTCGTTGTTCCTCGTGGCCTTGTGGCTGGCTACCCACTTGTCGCACCTCATGCCCTTCCATCCACTCGGCCCTGCACAGGACAGGGGCGGCGAGGGCCTCGCGGCACACCTTGGGGACGAGGGGGAACAGCGCCTCCGCCACGCCCAGCAGCCACACCACGCCGTCGTTGGGTCCCGCGTCCAGTTCCTTGTTTTTTGGCCAATCTGTCTTGGTTGCAGGCCCCAATTCCCGGCCTCCATCTCAACCAATTTCTTTGGAAGAAACTTCCAACAGAGAATAAAAAAAAAAAGGATGTTGACGGACTCTTCCTGATATTGTTTTGTAAGTTACAAAGGATGGTGCACAGCCAGCACACAGGGGACTGTTTGTGAGGTGGATGCATTATCCGCATCCACCAACCATCGAGCCAATCAAAGCTGAGAAGCTGAGGAGCCACCACCAGGAGGGTGCAGAGGGGTCGATGGGGCAGTTGTTGGCTGGCGAGGAGGCGCTGCCCCCTTGGTTCCAGGGTTGCTGGTGCCTGTGGAGTGCCGCAATGCTGGATTGCTTGATACTGGCGCTGCTGTTGTTGATGATGATGCCGCCGGCGTGGGTGACGTGGGCGGCGGGGGCTTCGTGCCCGGCGGCGGCGGGAGCGGCCGCTTCTTCATGGCTGCCGCTGATGAACCCTTCGAAGAGCCCAGCGCAATGGAGTCGAATGCTTCGGCCACAACTTTGACTGAGGCGGATTCTGTTGTGTGGGAATTCATTTAGTTAGGTGTGTGATGGTGTAGGTAGGTTGTTTGAGATTGTGGGGAATGCACATTACCTGGGGCGACTATGTGGGAATCAGATAGTGCAGAGCGGTGGTCTGTGGATGCCAGCTGGGTTTTGGCGGGGGTGCGTGTGGGTGTGTCAGGTGCAGGGCCAAGCGGGCCGCGCCTCAGAGTTGTCTGAGGGGACTGCACCGCCACCTGGGCCAAAGGCTGCGTGGTGACCGGTGCCGGGTGCGTGGGAGGCTGAGTGGGAGGGTGCGACGGGGGCTGCGTGGCAGGGGGGTGGGCCGGGTGAGCCGGCGGCTGCGTCGTGGGGTGCGAGGGAGGCGGCGAGGCCGGGTGTATCGGGCGAGTCGGCGCCTGCGTGGTAGGCGGCGGCTGGGTGGCCGCGTGCACCGCGGGCTGGGCCTGCGTGGCTGGCTGCGTTTGCGGGGGCACTTGGGGGTGATCGGGCCTCCGCTTGAGGAAGTCGACTTGCTGCGAGAGTGTGGCGCACTTCTCCTCCAGCTGTTGTTTTGATCGGTTGCTCTCCTCCAGCTGCTTCTTGAGGCTTTCCATCTCATCATTGCGGGCGTTCAATCTTTGTTGGAGCTCACCAAAACGCAAGTCGCCATCCTTGAGTTTGGTTAGGTGATCCTGTTGTTTAGTGGATTCAGCATCAAGGCTCTTTTTTAATTCGTCAATCTGGGTCTCCAAGGTATGAACTTGGGCGGAATTCTGGTCCTTCAAAGTTTGGAACCTTGCTTCTTCCATTGATGTGGCTTTGGCTTGTTCATCCAACCGTTTGTTGGCAGCCTCGAGCTCGTTGCGCAAATCATTGCACTGCTTCTCTGAGTCTCTGTGTCTCTGAATGATTTGCTCATAGACTTGCTGATCTGTGCTGGATCCTTTATTGACTTGGGCTAAATGCAATTGATCTGTAGTATGTTGAAGCTCGGACTGTGCAGACTTGAGACTAGTTTGCAAAGAAGAAAGACTTTCGTCAAAGGATGAAGTCTTCTCTGTAAGAACTTTGTTCTCTGCTTCTAGCTTTTCTTTTATTTGCTTTAGCTGTTGCAATTCCGTCTTAGTACAGTGAACGGAGATGCACTGCTTATGTAATTCTTCGATCATATGGGTTAATTGTTCTTTTTCTGCAGCACTTCTCGCTTTTTCTTGTGATGATTTTGTTTGCAGATCAGCCACAAGTGCATTAGCTTGCGCTTTTTCTTCAGCAGCAGTGTTCAGCATAGCTCTCAACTGTGGAATTTCTGCGATTTGCGGTTCAGCTGCCTTCAAACGAACTTCGAGAGATGCATTGGTGTTCTCTAATCCCCTTGCAACGACCTCAAGTTTATGAAGGTCGTTTTGGGCCTGGGTGAGTGCTTGTAAGCCCTCTTGGTGTTTGCTGAAGAGTGTAGAGTATCGGTTTTCTGCCTCCTCACACTTACAGGTTGCAAAGTCAAGTAGTTGCTTTACTCTTTGAAGCTCCATGGCACTTTGATCAGAAAGATGTTTGTACTTGTTTGCATCTTCAAGTTCCTTGGTTAATTCGGAAATTTGCTTTTCATGCTGCAATTTTTCCTGTCTCGCTCTTCCCATTTCTTGCTGGGTTTGTTCAGCGATTGATGCACAACGTTGGGCATCTTGTTTTGCCTCAGCGAGTGCGGCGGAGAACCCTTTTTCTCGCTCTGCAGCTTCTCTCAACTGCCCAGATAAGGCTTCTCTCTGTGTCAGGGCGTTGTCTCTTTCATCTCTCTGTAACTTGACAGTCTCCAGGGCTTTTTCTTTTGCAGAGATAGCCGCCGCCAGGTCAGCTTTCAGGGTGCTGATTTCTTTTTCATTTGCTAATTTTTCTTCTCTGAGTTTTGCGTGGATGGCATGGAGTTCTGACTCCTTCGTTTTCCAGTCTGCTTCTTTCTTGAGCCAGTGACTGCTGTTTATAGACTGCAAAGTCGAGTCTGGCTGGTTGCCTTGCTGAAGAGAAGGCTCGGAGCGGGAAGGGAATTGTTGAGCAAGTGACAACCTGGACTCCAGGTCTCTGATTCTTTGATCTGGAAAGGAAAATGTGAACAAAGTTTTTTCCTGATTCATCTTGCCTTTAATTTCTTCATACTGTTTTGACATAGCTATCTCATTGCTCAGGGACTCCGTGAGTTGGGTTATCAACTGTCGGATTGGTTCTTCCGATGTCTGGGTATCCACAGACAAAATTTCTTCTCTGACGTGAGCAAGTTCAGTGTCCCAACTCTCTTCTAGGTGGGAAATAGTTTCCTCGAGCTCTGCAATTTTTTCTTGTTGTTTGCTGTCGCGAAGAGAAACTAGAAGAGAATCAAAGGAGGGCTGGAAATTGGTCTTACAAACTCGTTTCCATTGCAGTATTCAATGAGTCAAGGCACCCCAAAATAAGTTCGTGCCTGGCAAAAAAAAAAAAATGCTTTAACAACCTCCCTAAAAAAATGAAACGTACGGATCGTTGCTGTAACCATCTGAAGTTTGCTCTTGCAATGCAGCCTGCACCAAAGTAAAAAATGAGTGTAAAATCTTGAGGATTTTTCATACTTGGCATAGAGTCCAATTTTGGGAGAATGCTACCACAAATTGGTTTGCCAGCTGTTGCCAAGTGAGCAGTGGAGAATTTGGTTGAGATGATTGAGTTGTTGGTTGAGTAAGCGGTTGCGGTGATGCTGGCTGTGGTGTATCTTGTACAACTGGTTTGCTCGACGTTATTGGCACTGGGCTAATGTGCGCTGCGGGTTGCGTGGGGGTTGCTGCTTTTGAATCGGAAGGCTCGACAACAACTTTAGGTTCGGGAGTTGCTTGAACGGGCTCAACCTCCGCGGTGGGATGAGCAGTGGCTGAAGGTGGCACTGGAGTTTTTGTGGGAACGACAACAGTGGGTTTCTTCTCGTCTTTATGTGGAAGTTTATCTTTAGGTTCCTCTTTGTGAGGCTTCTTCTGTCCCTGCGGAAATATTAGATTTTGTCGGGTGAGTTCGTTGGCACACAAATAGGGTCCACTTCCTCCCAGGCTTTTCCTTTTTCTTGTCGTCATCTTCTGAGCAGGGTTTAGAAGCACAACTCGACTGGAAATTTAATATACTTACTGTTAATGGGGGGGTGAGACACTAGAGTGGCAGATGGCTGTGTGGGTGTGTGCTGTGACGGGGGAGGTTGCGGAGTGTGGAGAACTGGAGCAGACACTGACGCCGCATTGGCAGAACCAGTGGAAGCAGGAGTTGCTTTGGGGCCTGTTTCGGATGGGGAAGAAACTGAGTCGCCCTGAGTTGAGTCCTGGGAAGGAGTATCTAATTGTAGAAGAGTGTCAACGATAGAAAGGTTAAACAAAACATACTTGCTGGTGCTACTTCTGTTGCAGAATGTGTACCTGGTGCACTTTCTAAATGGGTTTTAAGGTATAATAAAGAAACAACGATAAAGGACCTGAAAGCATTTCTTCACTCACAGGCTCCAAGTAGTCTTTTGGAAAGTAGCCAACACTTGTTTTTTGCTTGACAAGCCACCAGTCGGGGTCATCTGTTTCAAGAACAGAAACTATGTCATTGGCCTGGAGGGCAATGCGTCCTTCGCCTGGTATCACCTTGAGTTTACATACATATCCTGAGTATGTACCTGGTTCCGAGAAACTATATAAAACTTTAGCCACCTTGACTACAGGTTCGGCAATAATTTCGACATAGGCACATGGAAAGAACCCCACCTATCACAAAGTTTATCAGGAACATTCATAGTAATATTCTAATATAAGCAACGGATTATTCTTCAAAGGATAATTTTGCAGTGATAGAATTTGCGGGATGACATACGAGGCCATTCAATTCACCTTGCCACCATTCATCGTCAACCTAAACACAGTGTGTTATACACGCCATTTTTAGGACCTTTGAAACGTGCCTTGTGGTGTAGGACAATAATATCGTCGGGTTTTATCGACAATTGATTAGGTCCATCAGACGTGTATTCATACAATACTCTGCATTTTTCACAAGCTATGTGATTTTTTTTTTTGTTAAAAAAAAAGATAAAAAGTGGGGGGAAAAAAATCCCCGTGCGGTGTACGTGGTCGTAATGTGGAGGGATGGTGTAATTCTAAGAATTTTAGAGTTATGGGATGTACAGGGCTCGACTTCGTCGGGTTTGGGTTGCCCTTCCCCCGACATCGTTTATTTTTTTTCTTTTTTTCACCCTTTCGTTGGTTTCGTCTTTAGTGGAATCCGCACAATCTGTTGTCTTTACTGGGAGTGCGATTTCGTTGCCTCAAAGAACCCAATGGGTGATGTGCCACGTCTCTTCGTTTACGAACCAACACTCCTCGAGTGGGTTTTTTAAAATTTGTTGTTTCAAAATAGGACTATCAGGGAGGTGAGGCCATCAAAGTCCAGTCTGGAAGGTGTGGTTAACTGGTGTTCCGTAATGGGGTGTCCTACCTTCCAAGTCACCATTTTCCCTTGAGGAATGTGATGCATTATGGCAACAGGGCAAATTGAGTGGCAAGAGGTGTTTCACTGACTGTGGCTTCTTTCTCTTGCTGTAACTGGATACCGCCTGGGATATTGATGATAGCATGCCCGTTTTGGGTGGTGGTGTACCGCATAACTTGGTGAACCGGGCCTGCAACGCTGTGCGCGATAAGGTATCGAAAGCTTCTCTGATATTGGTTTCTGCTTTGGCGCTAGTCTATTTCTGGTTTGCACGCGTTAATTGGGTGAAGAAAAAGAACCTCAATTAATGGGCAGTTCCACTTTCTGGCTAGTGCAAGGCCCTCATCGAGCGAGACTTCCCTTTTGGCTTCAAGATCACACTTACAACCAATGAGAACGACGGCACAGGCTCCTTTAATTCGACATATCTGCTCGTGGATGGCCACAAGCTCATCAAATGAGTGGTGATATGCTATTGAATAACTTGCAAGTGGTTATTTGAATCAAGGCCAAAATGACATTACCAGAGTGCAAATACTTCACCAGGCACTATGTACCTGTATTGGGTCTCTTGAAATAGGAATATGTGGGAGGGGAAGTCCATACGAGTCTCTCGTTGAAGAATATCTTTCTTTAATTAGGAGAAATATATTAAAGTCTTGCGCAACTTACCCAGAATTATCAACTTTTAATTTGGAGTGGTTTAGTAAAGAAAAACAGACATCAATAGTTACCTGTATCTAGGATATCAAGCACCACGGGGACAGAGTCGACAATGTGTTGCCGCCTGGAGGACTGTAGAAGTAAGGGTTTTTTCTGTTGTTACTGGGAAGACACACATCCTCAAGGGTTGGATCATAATCTGGAACAAACTGATTCTGTTTTTGTTTTTATTTTTTAAAGTTTCTTTTTACTTGGAGAGTATTACATGAGTAAAGCGGATTATAAAGTTAGATTTGCCCACGCCATCCTCACCCATACATATTATGCGCACTGGGTCTTCTGCAACCAACTCTAACACTGAGACCTGTTGATATTTGGCAATCTCTCGTAGTGCATACTCTCCCATAACATTTCTGCAGCAGTGAAGTTTTTTAGGTCTTCCTCCCTTTGATAAGGCTTTCGATAAGGCTAATCCACCACTCTCGCCAAGAGAGCAGTTTTTGACTGACAGAACACGTAGCGGCGGAAGCCCCTTTACAGATGCACGTTCCACCATTGCCCTGGCGATGTGTGATATACCAACGTCGCCTATTGGATTCTCATCAAGGGTCAACTCCACTAGTGACTTGCTCATGGCTAGGGCTGAAGCTATAAGCTTCGCCCCACTAGAGTCTATGACACACCTACACAGTCTCAATTTATGCAGGGTGTTGCTGACAGAAATGTGAGGTGCAAGTTCCTCTATTGACGAATATGGCAGACTTCCATTTTCTATATTCAAAGTTGACAAGTGCTGCAAATGTGGAGCAAGTTCGTGTGCATTCTTTCTGGATATGACCCCGCTGCCCAATATTGACATCGCCCCCTTGAAATGGCCACATACATTCCCCATGCCCACAGCGAAATCTTTGGAAGTGCCTCCTCGAAACACAACATTCTCAAGCACTGCAAAGTGACAGTGGCCGCTGTCAGACCCAACTGCGCAGTGATCACAGTTCTCACAGATTGCTGGGCAGTGCTCATCAGAACTTGGGTCTATTCTCACTGACGAAAATTCAGCCAAGAGTGTGAATAGCACTCGAGCTAATGATTCATTGAACAGCAAGTAGTCGTACGATCTTACTGGAAGAGAGAATTTACGTCCAGTGGTGAGCACGCCCCTAATAAAATCCGCAGGTGTTGCGTTCTCACCACACCCGAAATACTTGCACAGTGAGTCACAACTACATATCATATATTGTTGTTGTCAAAAAAGAAAAAAAGGGAAAAAAGTGGACAGTAAGTTGCCTTGTGCGATCGTGAAGAAGAAGTATAGTGGGGTTTATTTCGGCCTGCAGACCCTTGTGCACCAACAACATAGCCATCTCTTGCACACACTCAGGGTCTGGATCCACATCAGGGGCTCTGCCCTCTCGCAACAACCGACCTACTCCCTCCATCTTGTTTGTTTTGTAAATGTTTGTTCTCTGAACTGGGTTCGGCACAACACGGGATCTACAGTTTACCCTTTGGCTATCGGTGTGTTGGGCATGAAGAAAAGGATTCTTTTCTGAAACAACTATGGGAGTTTGGGTTTGTTTAAGCAAGAACGATGAGAACGACGCCGGTGACAAGGTCTTTGATGGTATAGCGTTGAAACATTCGGTCCTTCTTAGAGAGGGATTTCCAAACCACAAGCCCACTCTGGAATGGAATCATGCACGGATATTGTACTGCCGGTGTTGGATCTGCTATCTGAAGAGGTTCGAGTGTGAGGCACGGCGTATCAAGGTCCTTAATATGGTAAATCACAAGGCTCTTTGTTCCGTTATCTAGCACAGAGACGTGAGTTGCACCGATTGCGTCAACAAAGCAGTTTGAGCTGCCAAAGGTGCGTTGGGTTTCCACGTTGTAAATTCCATTGGGTGAAAGAACTACTTCCCTGGAAGGATCGTCCACGAACTGCGGGAATTCAGCAATGATCGAGAACAAGGATCCAGAACCAACTGAAGTGACGGGAGCGGTGTCATCAAGTAGAATTTCCTTTGTGATGCATAGTGCCTGGGTTTCATAGGTTTTTTGCAAGTCTGCCCACTGGATACTGTACTGATCTCTCACCCGTCTGCCGAATAAAAGCAAGTAATCGAGGCTTGAATCACAGAACTTAACCCTTCTGTAGTCACATGTCAGTAGTAGGGGTGGTTCGAGCGGAAGACCATCCTTCACTTTCCACAGTTCGATACAATAAGTACCAGCAAGTACAATCCAGTTCTTATTGCAGTGGGGAGTCGGACGATGCATTCCATTACGATCACTTGTACAACTAGAAATGCACTTAACAACATGGCCACAGTTATCAACCACTTCCACGGCATTGCCGGCACCCATCATGTGGGTCTCCAACAAAAGCCTATCACCATGAGAACCAGTACTGCCGGAAATAAAACGTCCTTTTTCAGCTGATGTTGAAGTTGTTGGCTCTGCTTTTTTTTCGGTTCCAAACCACCCCAGAAGCCGGCCCGGGAATACTGAGGAAGTGTAGAATGAGTTATATCTTACAATGCCAAGAGTAAATGAGATTGTAACAAAGATATGAGGGCCGTTGCTGTAATGGCTCCATGAGTTTGGGCAGTATTCCCACTCAGTGCCCTCCAGCGTAAATGCGGCCCTCCTTTCCTCTCCCACAATCCATTCCTGTCCAAGCAGACTCAAGGCACCATAACATTTCGACAGAACCCACACCGGGCTACCTCTTCTTCCCATAATTGCACGTGATGCAGGCTTACCGGTCCCGCCACTACTAAGTGCTGCCGCCCTAGGCTTGTCGAAGCCGGAGCCGCACCTCGCAATTATGGCCCCGACAGCAAAAGCAACAAACTGAGCCCTGGCCGAAAGGCACACAGTGAGGCCACTGGGGCGATAGCTTCGGCCATTAACTACGTTCTCTGACGAGAGGACGCTGGGGCTCCTAGATGGGATCCGCAGTTCCTGTTTCTTCACGGAGAAAGTAGGTGGGTCAAGGGGGTTGGGTTCGTGTGTTTGTTGAACTCTGACTCGGGCTTTCTTCGTGTGTGGCTCTGGGGCAGCGTCACCCATTAAAAGTATTCGCGAACGTACACGAAAAGTTTCGGTTGCTGATTGGAAAAAGTGCACATCCCCAAAAAATCTCTCAGTTCCAACTGAAACTGCTTGTGTGAAGCTTGAATACCTGCTACACCAGTGATAAGCGAATCTCCTGGGGGAGTGGCCAGCTCACTCCAAGCATCCTTTGAAACCTTGCCTTTTCAGCACTCTGAACAATTTCCTCCCCCGGATATGAAAGTTACACGGCAGATCAACGGAAAAAAAAACCAAAAGGGACGAAGCAACGAACCAGCCCCGACAACTCCCAACCTCTGGGCTCCCCAACCGCAACCAAACCCGAGCGCACCCCTCCTATTCCCATAATACCTGCCCCACAACGTTAAAGGATGCCGTTCTGGAGCCGCAACAAGAACAAGGACAAGGACAAGGCTCCCTTCCCGCTCACAAAGTCGGCCGTCGTGCCCCCGTCCTCTGGCGACCTGGACCCCAGCGAGGACGTCTCGTCCGTGGTCGCGAGCGCCATCCAGGGGTCCGTCATCCCCGACAAGGCCACGAAGCACGCCCGCCGCCTCAGGAGCGTGAGCACCCTGCCGCTCCAAAAGTCGCAGTCCGTCGCCTCCATCAGCCGCACGACCGACGACGTAGAGTCGCTGCTGAGGAAGAACAGGGAGGCGTCCAAGGCCACCAAGGACGTCGACGCCGGTGCTCACGCGCACCGCCACCGCCACGACGACGACGAGGGGGCAGCCGCCGATCCCACAATCGAGGCGGCGGCGACTGCCACCACGACGACTACGACGTCGCCCAAAACCAAGAAGCGGACCCATAAGTCGTCCAAGAGCGTGAGTGCTGCTTTGCACGTGATGGAGAAACGTGACTCTGAAGGTGAGGACGAGGAGCGTGCCAAAGTTGCAGTTGCGGATGGTGACGCCACTGCGGCCGCTGGACTTTCCGACCTCGGAACGGCGTCGTCGCACCAGCCCGACGGCGGCAAATCGTCGCGCCAAGATCTGGACGAAACGGCGGCATCACTTTTGGAGAACGCCACGATTGCAACAGCCCTCACCGCAGTTGCAGAAGTTGGCCAACCGACTGTGGTTTCGCATAAACACAAGCAACACAGCTCGGCTGCGCTTTCGCCGAATGCTAGCCCACATCACAGCCGCAGGTCTCGGCAGGCAAATGCAACTGCAAACGGAGATGAGGTTAGTCAGGGTGAGAGCTCTGATTCCATTTCTGGGCAGATAAATTCCTCAACTATTTCTGCGGCGCTTGCTATGGGCACTTCTACTGTTGATAACAATAACACACTTCCTAGCACATCAGAGCACAGCAAAGAGGAAACACTTCGGTCTTCACGGAGAGACTCACCACACAACATCCGCCGGGAAACAAGCCCGGGACACAAATCACATTCCCACAGAAACCTACACTCACATAAAGGAGAGTCAGTTTCTGCAATTGCAGCACAGATAGCTGCAATTTCAAATTCACAATCCACAGAAGATAAAACCACAAAATCCAAACTACCATCCGCAAGCAGTGGATCCTCAGAAAAGCAACCCTCCAGGATAGCGACTGCAAATCTTGTAAAAGCTTTCACAACAGCAGCTGCTGCTTCTTCTCTTACAACGTCATCAACATCAGAAACTGATGTCAAACCAAGGAAACACCACCATCACAACACTAACGCCCCTGCGATTGAGACTATCCCTGTAAACAAGTCCGAACCCACTTCCAGCACGGTACAGTTCCAAACAAAAAATATTATAGAAAAATGGTGCTAGTGCTATTATTAATTACTGTGAATATAAAAGAGGAAGACTCTTATCTGATTTCGTTCTCAGACAATGACTGAAATGGAAGCTCAATATAAAAATGCTCTAATCGAAAAGACGAATGAAGTATTTCATGAACAATTTCTCCCCGATAATGACAATCTTCCCTTTGCAGATAGCCCGCTTAAAAGCTATGCTTGAATCATCACAAAAAGATCTCCAAGTTAAAGAAGCTCAAATTTCCATGCTTCGGCAAATTAAAGAAAAAGAGGGGGAGAGAGAAAAAGAGACAGGAAAAAACAAGGTCAGTTCTTCACACTTTTGTCTTTGTCATTGATAGATCCTGAATATTCTCTGTGGAGAAAGAGTATTGCTAGCAACCACAAGAAATTCACCAAAGACAAGCTTGTCCTGGCATTGAGAGGTGAAAATTCATCTGAGACAACAGACACCACACCAAAAACTGTAAGTCCACCTCCAAGTGGACTCCGAGACAGCTCCATTGGCTTGCGTGATAGCACAATACATGGCGAGAGTCGATGGAAGATACTACATTCAAAACAGAAGCTTCTAGTGAAATACACTCTACCAGAAACCCCAACAGAGGTTATACAGGTTCTTGCTGAGAGAAAAGAAAAAATCCCCTCGAATTTAGTTCTTCAGTTAAAATCACGTATTGCTTCAGCAACAAAGTACTTCCAAATGCTGGCAATGGGAGACTGACACAACTTTTTTTTAGAGAGTGGATTTGTGAATTTATTGAAAGCAAGGGCATTTCTGTTCTTGTCTCTGCTATTCATAATTACGAACTATCTAAGAGGTTAAAAGTAAAGCAGTACAAACCTATTTAATCCCAAATAGATCCTTCCAATTTACCGAAGTTGTGTGCCAGTGCATGCTAGTTCTGTGCATTAAAAGCTTAATGCGGTATAAGGTACAGAACATTCGATTGTTGAAACTATACCAAATGATG
Organism: Pelomyxa schiedti; assembly: GCA_020536535.1. Classification (NCBI taxonomy): domain Eukaryota; phylum Evosea; order Pelobiontida; family Pelomyxidae; genus Pelomyxa; species Pelomyxa schiedti. The sequence continues at coordinate 12,358 of JAHLWZ010000839.1, forward strand.
CCAAAGGAAGGAATTGAATCCATTATTGAGGGAGACATGACTCCAATGGTTGAAATGTTGAAACTTGTTCAAGCTTCAAAAAATCTCTTGATGAGGATGCAAGTTTTGATGCTTCTCTCTGCCGTAGCTCTCTATTCCAGTGCTGGGCATAAGTACAATAAATATGTTGAAACCCGGCATCTAAACTGAACTAGGGCAATTTTGCATTCGATATGCGGTAATGCAACTGGAACTATGAAGAGAAAAAACTTCCAATTTCTTGTCATGTGGGTCAATGACTTAGACTCTGATGAGCAATCAACAGTTTGTCTCATTACCTTTTTCCAATATCATTGGAAGCCAATGCTCCTAGGCAGCATGTCTTGCCTTCATCAATGCACTTGTCAATTCACCAAAACGAATTGAAGAACGAATGGAAATTAGAAGCCACTTTACCGATTTGGATTTTGTCAAAACACTCCAAGTAAGCTTCCCATAAACACAACTAAGTATTGGTTGAGCAATTTGTCCTCAGGTTTTACGACTAAGAGAAGATGGGGCCATTCAAGTTCAAATCGATGCATTTCTTGAAGAAATGCAAGCTGATACAAATAAAATGGCTGAGATGAAATCAGCTGTTGGTTTCGATTTGAAGTACCACTTCGTACACCCTTGGTTTTTCTGATTTTTCTGTATTATAGCGACCCAAAGGAACTTTTCTCAGCCCTTTATGCTAGAGTTGAGGATACTCCTCTATCAGAAAACTTCCTCACAGTGATGCAGCATCTCTTACTGATAACTGATCATAAAAATAAGTAATATTCTGGTAATTATCACAATTTCTCTAAATTTGAAAAATAGATCCCTGATGTGGGAGTTCGTAGAAAAGATCATGTACAAAGCACTAGCTATAAAAAATCCTGCACAAGTTGATATCAGTGAGCACCCTTTATCGAAAAAATAACAACTTATAAATCAAGATACGAAGTTCTCACTCTCCGAGTTGTCCAATATGTTTCTGGCAGCAGGTCCTCTCATTCTACTTTTTCACCTTCTTAATTTCTCCAAGAGGAAGCGGCGAAAAAAGAAGCAGAAGCCAAAGCGGCAGCAGACCGAATTAAAGCACAAGTGAAAGCAACCAAAAAAGCTGCCAAAAAAATTGCCGCGGAAAAGGCTGAAAAGGAAGCAGCAGAGAAGGCTGCTAAAGCAGAAGCTGAAAAACAACAGAAAAAGCTTACAGCCGTTGCCTCCATTGTCACAACATCGACTTCCACTTCCATTACAAGTTCCTCTACACCTATAGAGCCCATCTCAGCCCCACCACCAGCTCCACCCCCTCCGCCACCCCCGAAATCATTCAAAGGGATAATAGAAGATGAACCTGCAGAAATCGTATCATCAATACCACCCGCACCCCCACCTCCACCCCCTCCGAAAGGAGCTCAAGTTGTTGAAGCTGAGCAGCCCGCTTCTACTGAATCTGCGCCAGCGCCTCCGCCACCTCCGCCACCACCACCCCCACCTCCAATGAGAGGCGGAACTAATTCCCAACAAGAGCAGACTTCAGATATACCTTCAGTCCCACCTCCGCCTCCGCCACCTCCTCCCATGAAAGGTGCCCTGGCTAGCGATTCAGATTCTTCTGTGCCTGCAGCTCCACCTCCACCGCCGCCACCCCCAGGCTGTGGTCCGCCGCCTCCTCCACCTCCTCCAGGAATCGGTGGACCTCCTCCACCACCTCCCCCAGGTGGGCTTAGAAGACCTGGCGCCGGAAGAGGTAACTCCCCTTCAAGTCTGTTTCCAGTGATATTCATTGCAACACACAGGTGCTGCTGCCCCATCGAATTATAAGGGACCCGTGCCAAAAGTCAAAATGAGACAATTTTTCGTATGCTGTGTATCTTAGTATTTAACTCTCACTCTGCTAGTGGATTAAACTACCAAATGTGCAAAACACTCTCTGGGTCAAAAAAACGATGACTGAAACGGTGAATAACTTGTTTCTGTAGTTACCCTAATTAACAAGGATAGAGCCTCTCAATTGAAGATCTCGAGGATCTATTCCCACAACAAGCGAAAAAGGCCGCCGATACTGCAGCTCCAAAAGCCAAAAAAGAAGAAAAGCCAAAAGCAGTTGTACTTCTTGATGGGAAAAAGAGCAACAATGTGTCTATCGCCCTCGCTCAATTCCGAAAAATGTCGTTCGAGGAGTTGGTCAACGCTATAGGAGAAGCTTCTAATGCATTGACATTAGAAAACCTACAGATGCTGGCATCCTTTGCACCAACAACTGAGGAGGTGTGTTTTATCTTCACTCTTTATCTTTTAGTTTACCTGTTTCTAGTTTGAAATTGTCAAGTCGTTTGCAGGAGATCGAAGCCTTTTGCCTAAGGCGGAGCAATACTTCCTAGAAGTATGAAAAACTCTATTAAACGATGTACCTAACAACATCAGGCTGCTCGTCTTCCCATGATAAATGAGAAAGTTGCTGCCTTGCTTTATCGAGCCCAGTTTCCAACATCTATGGAAGATTTAGTGAATGTACATGAAATAACAGTGTACAACACGAAATAAACACCACTCTTAGAAAGTCAACATTTTTGAATCTGCTATTGACGAACTTCTAGGGTGCCAAAATTTGCGCTACATTATGGAGGTTGGCTTGATAGTCTCTAAATTGAAACCTAACTCTCAGCAGACAGTGTTGTTTGTTGGCAACTTTATGAATTACGGGACTTCACAAGGAAATGCCAATGGTTTTAAAATAGAGACTCTAAAGAAGGTTGCTAAACTGAAGTTTTGGATGAGTAGTAACTTCTTTCTTTCTCCCAAAAGCTCGGGGACCTTCGCTCGCCGATAAAGGGAACACTGACACTTCTCCAGTATGTTGTTGCACTTGTAGACAAGCACAAGCCTGAAGCAAGTCACTTCCCCGATGAACTGAAGCACATTGCAGAGGCATCAAAATGTATGGCAGATACTCTTATTTGGTAAAAGTTTTTGTTTGACAACTCCTCCAGATATGCTTTCAGACCTGTTAGCCAATGGAACAACACTCTGGAATGAACTTCAAGACAACATTGCAGCAACAAGAAAGCAACCAGAGCCTAATTTCATTGCGGCCTTGGAGGTAATCAGCCCATTATGAGAACACCCCCAATCCCACTGAAACCAACTCACAGTCAACCATTACAGGCACAGTTAGGAAAATTCGAATCTGACATGAAAATACTGCGAACTCGTTTGGACAACCTTCAAGGAAAGGCACAGGGCTTGGTATCATCATTCGGAGAAGATGGTTCATCACCCTCAGCCATTCCCGACTTCCTTAATACTATGACATTCTTCAGCAAGTCTTGGACGGTTTGGCTAAAAGAGGTTTTTTTTTGCCTAACCTTCAAAATGTACCAACAGGAGGCAGCCAAAAAACTAATTGCCGAGAAAGAGGCAGAAGCAAAGAGGATCAAAAGAGAGCAAGTGTGCAAAAACATGAAATACTCTAGAAGATTCCTGACATGTCTACACAGATGGCCGCTAGTAAAAGTGCTGCAGGCCCAGCACCCAAGAAAGGAATTCCAGTCAAGGAGGAGAACGTTGTGGATGCTTTATTCAATCAAATAACCGCTGGTAATTTCAAGCTGAGAAGGGCTGCAAAATCCTAAGCCTGTAGAGATAACCACACCCACCACCAAAATTTTGTAAGAACACTACTGAAAAAACTTAGCCCTTCTCCAGGGGAATTTTATGTTGTTACTTTTTTTTTCTGTTTTGTTGTGGGGATTAGGCCAATTCACTAAAATCCATCAAAAACATCCTCGGTTGATTCCACAGAGGCTGTGTGTTGTGCAAGTACTTCTCGGCACTCCTTTATTTTTTCTTCCAGCTTTGTGTTATCAACAATAAGCTCGCCAACATCACGCAAGGACATTGATTCGAGCAGCATTCCAGTCATTTTGCCGGTAAGAGCAGAGTCCTTTGTAGACATTACAACATAGAGCTTCTCGCCCTCTATTTGCTTCAGTTCTTCGCTCAATTGCCCGGAGTTTTCCGTAAGGCGTTTCATTTCGGCCTGGCCTTTTGCTGAGAGGGTCTGGAGGGCAGATTCCACGCTGTCTGGGTACAGCTCTGCTTCCACCATGGTTCTCAGTTTGGCTAGAGTGTCCTCGGGCAGAGAGTCGTGCTCCGGCTCAGTGGGGCCTATTCCACCCTTGGTGGGGCAAGAGCGGGCCATGTGGCCTGTCTTCCCACAGTTGTAGCAGCATACTTCCCGGCGCTTTTGTCTGTCTGGGCACTCACGTGTAAAATGGCCAACTTTGCCGCAAGTGTAACACCTAAATAGGACTTAAGTATATATATTACACAAAAAACAAAAACCCAAAGGAGCAGGTGGCAGGTGGCTGTTTTTTTTTTTGTTTTTTTGATTTGTTTTGATTGTTGGCAGATTCTACGTCGATATTGTACACACTTTCCGTCGAATGGGCGGGCGACCTTGGGCTTGTCCTTGTCGGGGCACGTCTCGGCAAAGTGGCCCTTGCCGTTGCAGTGGAAGCACGTGGCGTCGCTGGGCACGGCGGCGGGGCACCGCCTGGCGACGTGGTCGTGGGCCCCGCACACGTGGCAGGCCATGGGGTCCGGCGACGAGAGCGTGCCCTCGGACGACTTGATGGGGCACTCTTTGGAGAAGTGACCTGGCTGGTTGCACGTGTTGCAGCCAAAGTTGCGGTGTGGTTGGCTCATGTGATGGTGTTGTTTGTTACACAAAGAAAAACAAAGCAAAACCACGAACGGAAATGATGGGGTTGCATCAAACCGTTTTCTGTTACGAATCCAGAAGGTTGATTTTGTTGGAGGACTGGAATTGACTGCAATCCCAGAGAGTGGAGGAGAGGAGGAGACAATGGAACTTGAGTTCCTGAGTGGCAAGAGGCTGGGAGTGAAGGATGGGACAATTGAGGCAGTTTTGCGGATTTCCCGGAATGGACCTTGATTCCGTCGTGGAATGGGAAACGCACCTCGTTTCGTTGACGCTGAATTCCCGATTCAACATCCAGCGATGTTAAAACAACTTCTCTGCCAGAAACCTCAATTCTCCTCTGCATTCCCGAAATCCTTAGGAGCAGGAACAAATCCTATAAAAAAAAAGCCGCCTTCCCACCAACAAGACCCGACGGCACCTACGAGGTCCCCGGTCATACGACTGCGTTGCGTAGTTCAATCCAAAAATGAGCAAAGTGAGGCCAATGAATGAAGATGAGGAGGCCCAGGACGCTGGAGCAGCCGCTATAGCTGATACTGCGGCTGCTTCTGCACCGCGAGATTATGGGACTGCCCACGACGGTGACGACGACGAAGACGACGTCGAGGCTGGCCGCGCCGACTGCGACTCCTCGTCCTTCGCCAGCGTCACGGCGTCGCGTCGCGCCCGTGGCGGCGGCGGCTCCAACTTGGCCGCGGTCGTTCCTATAACCGAGGCGAGCTCGGCCACCGAGGCGTCTTCGCGGAACCTAACCGACGGTTCGTCGTCCAAGCGGCGCCTTTCGCTGACCGGCGAGCGCAACATGCTGATCGACGTGCTTTGGTTTGTGATGTCAAAGTCCTGGCGGCTGGACAATTTCAAAAACTGGAGGGTGCCTCTGTACTGCCTGGAATTGATTCAGTTGGCAAGCTTCGCGCTTGATGACAGGTACATGTTTCCGAGACTGAACGCAAGTAGCAGCGGCTCTGGTTTGGATGGAGAAACACCTTCTGAACGAACTGAGAACGCTTTCTACTACATATTTTTTGGTTTGAGGCACTTGAGAGACCCAACTGCATCCACGGGCGTTAGCACTGGTGGTTGCACTGCTGCGGTTGTGGTTTCGGCAGTTGCTGTCACTATCCATATGATACTCATGGCTGTGCAGATGAAAAATGTGGCAATGGGCGGGATAGGTGCACAATATTTTTTTTCCCGCTCTCACTCCCTCTTCTTCTTAATCCTGGTTCTTGGACTATATTCTTGCAACTTGGCAGTAATGTATTAATACCAACTAGGTTGGCATAAAGTTTCTGTAGCTTTGCGAACAATGCATGTATTTACACAATCCCTGATCATTCCCCTGGGATACATGCTACTCCATCCACTGATATCCGTCATAGAAGCCAATACGTTCTCCTTGTCTGTTGGCTGCATATGGTTTTTATTATTGTTCTGTGACTCTGGATACTCAGCTTTTTTGTATGCATCTCAGCAATTAATTCCTTTCATTCACCTTCTGAAGTTGTAACGACTTCAGACCAAGCAGTTCTGTATTTGCAGTAGCTCAGCTTCGTTATTCTTGCTTCGTGCATCTAATGAAAATGATTCTTATCCTAAATGACGTTATCTTGGCAAATGGATTTTTCAGTCTCAAGTTTGGTGATATAACAACGGACATCTATCCCTTCACGCTAAGCACCCTTTTACTTTCTATTTTTATGGCCTTCTTGATTTCTCTGGTATACCCATAGCCCAAAAACAAAACCGACCCCTCACTTTTTAAAGCCGTTCTACAACAAGTATCTGAATAACCTATCGGGAATGTTTTTCAGTGGTACGTTGGCCTCATCCTGTGCATTGTATGCTGGATTGTATTCCTCTCATCACGAATTTCCCTGGTATGCAATATCTCTGGCATTGTTTGTATTTGGCCTCCTTTTTGGGTTCCTATTTGTCCAGGTAATAAAAGCTACCTGACCTACCGTAATGTTCATTATGATCAGATCAGAATATTACTTCTGAATGTGAAATTTCACCGTTTGCATAAGCACAGAACATATTTATTCCCTTTCCAATGTGAACTGGAGACCAGGTATACCTTATTTCTGAATTTCATCTGATTCTTGGCACAGATTCATTTATCATAAAGCAGGTCCGTCTCAAGCAGATATTCAACGTGTTGAGGATATTTTTGCAGCTGGATTGCAGTTACTATCTAACCAAGCCTTTGCTTTCGTAACTTCAATCAGGGATTTTCCTGGAAGTCAATATCTGACTGTCATGCATGCAATTTTTCTTATAGAGAAGAAGCTCAGCTGGTCTGAAGGACTCTCACAGGTTGTTTCGTCGTTTTGAATGAATTGTATCTGATTTATTTAGTTAAATGCTATTGACCCTTCATCATTTGTTCGTGAATTTCAATATATGCGGTACTGGCCAAGTGTTGCTAGCAAAACTCTCACGAAATCATCAGGTATAGTGTTAGTCTCTCGAAGGACAAATCTCTTAATGAGAGAAAAGTTGAAGAGCAAATAGCGGCTGCCCACTGCTTGTAAGTTCTCCCTTTGTAGATGCTTTTATCAATAAGAAAAAGAGCCACAAAGCAAGCACTATGCACATTTTGGCTACAACTGACCAAGTCCAAAAACAAGATAGAACCAAATGGACTTCTATCGGTTCTATCTGCAATGCATGAGCACTCAAGTTCAGCTGAAAATTTGTATCGCAAACTGTTGTGTGTGCTCAAGTAGATAGACAACATAATTAAATGCTTTGCAGAAGAGACAATCCCCATTCACCACAGTGCATGAGAAATCTGGCCAAATTTCTTGAAGAAATAAAGGACGACAGAGAAGAATCCGAGATTTTACAGCAAATGGCAGAGGAGCATGACAACTTTCGGAAAAATCCACCTCGCAGCATCAAAAAGTTGTATTGATAGTTACAGCACATCCCTTACCTCCTCCCTCTAGGGGACAACTTCGTTTTGCGGAGCAATTTTCTCCAGATAACCTTATGAACCCGAGTTCTCATGAAGAGATTGGAAAAAAACTAGATTCTCGACTGAGTGTACCAGGATCCCTTATTTCTAGTAGGCGTTCGAGCTTTGATCATGTGAGTGCGTCTGGCTCAGTTTACTCCAGTTCTTCTGGAGAAAGAGGCATTTTGCTCTCATATCGCCAACGCATAGAATCAAAGAAGTTTGCAATAACCTGTATAAGTGCCTGTTAACTTTAATACTAGGTCCTACCCACTGCTTCTAATGAGAATATTTGGAATTTTTGTCCTTATTGCTGGCTTTTTTAATGTCGTTATATTGTGCATCGTTGCAACATATACAACAAGTGACCTGATCGATTATACCAAAGCAATATCATACCCAAGTAAATTTGACTTAGCAATAAGTTATATCAACATTATCTAGATAGGTTTTCCTCAGACATGACCAGTCTCCTTCATGACTTGCGACTTTGTGAAACAGATGCAAAAACCATTACAACTCCATACGACATTGAAGAAGTGAAACTCCAACTCCCTGGGCTGCTTAGAGATAGCCGACTGATGCTTGAGACAGCAATCACAAGTGATGGTTCTAGTTCAGAAAGATATCCATGGGACCTGCCAAATATAAGAATCAAGCACTATTTTGGGTACTCCTGTACTTATTTATTCCTCATTGAGACCAGTCTTACAGGAAGAATAATGTTACAGAAGATAATTTTTGGTTTCGAAATGAAAGCTTGTACCAGGCCTCCACCCAAGCTCTTGCCTTTGCTGAGCAAATTCTAGCTCAAACGAGTGTGCTTTCCTTGGAAATACTTTGAGGTCTCATCTGTTTTCGTTAGATGACAGTGATGTACTTAGTGACCTAGATACCAACATCGAATTTCGTTTTCTTCTAGATAATCTCATCCAAACGATTATTGAGCCAATGTACAAATACTCTTGTTTTCCCTCTGTTTAAACATTATTTAGGCACGACGTATCTGCCAAACAGGCCGACATAAATCGCAATTTTTACCAACTTCTCACTCGCCGAGTCTATTATTGTTAGTATTTTCAACTATCTTTGTCCTAATTTGTTTAGATATCCCTTTGGCTTTACTGCAAGGCATTCTGTTGGCTGTCTTTATTTATCTCCCTTTAGAGTATGCAATTAAAAAGGAGAGAGCGGTATACAGCTCAATTGATGTTTGTATTATTTAACACCTCACAGGTAATGGTCTCTCTGTTTGCCGAAATTCCAACAGTAAGTTTTTTAATCCTATTCAACATTCTTGACCATTTTCCATCGGCACTGTAGGCTACAGCTTTGAATATGCTTGGAAAAGTATCATCAAACTTGATAACCACTGATGTTTTATCTCCCCTCGTAGAATCAACAGTTTGCCTTTCTTCCTTTACATTTGTCTGTCCAACTTTCCTTGAGGTTCATGCAATATCTCAATTGCGTACGTTTCTTGTGTGTACTTTGGCGATATTTCTATCCCAAGTTTTGACAATTTCCCTCATCATTCTTTTTTACACCACGGGCGATCAAGGAAATGGTATCCTATTCTCTTTGTTAAGATAACTTTGTAAGCTTTTCTCCCAGATGTGAGTATTGAGGCAGGAGAAAAAATTCTCCAAACAACCCAGGGAATGCTTTATTTAAGTGAAGAAATGATTCGCAACGACATTGTAACCTGGGCGCCTGGTTCTCTCAACTCTACATTTTGGATGTACGAAAATGAATACCAGCAGAGCTACACAAACCTTAATTTTGCTTCGGGGTATTTTCTGTAAGTGCTGCTTGTGTCTAACAAATCCAAGGCAAATTTATAGTATTGATGATGACTGGTTCCTCGTTTTCACCACCGAATGCCCAACCTTCGGAAATTTCTCTATCAAGTGCACTGGACTCGATGGGATGATGAATATCTTCCTGGAGAATCTACGGGCATTTTCATTTCAGCCTCCCTGGTTTGTGAGAGTACTATTGACCAGATCCAACACAACGCAGGCTTCAGACCTGGGATAGTGATTACATACAAATTCCGATTGCCATCTCTGAAACAATGTTTTCGTGGGTAGAAGGACTCGTTGAAGAAGTTTCGGGTATATTGTGTGCGATTGATGTTTTTCACTCTACCTAAAAAAATAGAGGAGGCAACAGCCTCTCTTGAAGTTTCCTCAGTCATCTTCAAGGCCATAATGGGCATTACGTATGTCACGAATAAGTATAAAATTCAAAGTTAACTTTACTCTTTAGGCTGCCTATATGCCTTGTTTTATTCTACGCGTTCAATTACTCAATAAATCGACTAGACGTCGAGTTTCGAGAGTTGCTTTTCACGTTTTTATATCAATTCTTATTATCGTGTAGGACTCTCAAGATATTACTTAGCTTACCACTCGATATTATTCAAGGGACTGTTCTAATAAATCGATTTCTAGAGACGGGATCAATACACAGTCTCAGTTTAAAACACTCTGTGGTGCGTAAGATATTACATTGCCATTCCTAACCCAAGGTAGGAAGAGAAGGAGAAAAAGACACGTCTCCTAGATGGATCAAAAGATGCTGTGATAGTACTCAATGAAAGGTCGCACTCGTAATCCACTCATTTGTGACACATGAATAGAGGGACAATAGAATCCTTTAATCCAAGTGCCGAGAGTCTTTTTGAATGCACTTCAAAAGAAGTGCTTGGCAGACATGCAAGTATAATCCTGCCAGACACTGTTATCCACCCATTTAGCGTGAGAATGGAAATGCTGATGAACAATACATTGAAGCAACAAAAAAATAAGGCGGAAGGCAACGACGAACCGCCTGCATTGGACGGTATGGAACTGATCATTTCCAACAAAGGTATATATTTCCAAATGTGATTGTGGCTGTTTATGACTAAAAATAGAGGAGAAAGAAGTCCCAGTACTACTTTCTGTAACTGAAATTGTTACCAAAGACGGTTGTTACCTCACCGCCCATTCAATCTTTAACTGAGTATTACTAGGCGTGACTGTCGCCATGTTCCTGAAGGACATCAGCAACCTGAAAGCACAGCAAGCAATAATAGAAAACCAAAAAAAACACACGGAATCTCTTCTCGAAAATATACTGCCCAAAATGATAAAAGAAAAGCTTGAGATAAATCCTGACAAACTTATTGCTGAGAAATACAAGAATGTTACTGTTGCCTTTGCTGACATTGTGGAGTGAGTACTGCTTTCTCCTTTCTTCATTGCTAAGTTGTGGAGGTTTACTCCAATGGCTTCCAAGATGAGACCTTGGGAGTTAGTAAGCATGCTGAATTCTTTATTTTCTGCCTGGGACGGACTCCTGGATAGTTACCATGTTGAAAAGATAAAAACAATTGGAGATTGGTTGTTCAATGAATTTTATAACCAAAAATTGACAATCACTCAGTTACATGGTTACTGGAGGGATGCCAGAGGAATCCAATACCCACGCAGAAGACGTGCTTGAACTTGTGATTGCCATGTTTTCCACCCTTGAAAGGTACAATACACTTCATGACACAAGTCTTCATATTAGAGTTGGTATGCCCCTTCTCCCTTCGCCAAAGTTAAGGGAAAAACAAAAAAAAAAAGGCATAAACACTGGACCAGTAGTTGCTGGTGTCATAGGGAAAAAAAAGTGGGCATTCGATATTTGGGGAGATACTGTAAACACAGCAAGCCGGTACAATTCCCTCTTCACTCCCTATTGGTCCCAATTCTTTGCAGGCTTGAGAGCTCTGGTGTACCTGACCGCATTCAAGTCTCTGAAATTACCAAAGACCTTTTGGTCTCCAAGGGCTATCAATTTGAGTCCAGGGGAGTAATTCAAATCAAAGGCAAGGGTGAAACTGAGTGCTTCCTATTGTATGGGATCCACAACAACTTCGGAGATGTTTACAAATCCTTTAGGGCAGAACCAAAACTACATCAAGCAAAAAGACCCATTCCTGAGGTAATGGACAGCAAATCTATGACGAGCGCCTATTAAGAAAATATTAACTAGCGGTGTAAAAAAAAACCTGTGTCAATAAGAGACTTGAAAAAACCCAAATTTTGGCACTGCCAAAACAAAAACCACTCTTTCTTAGTTTATACATTATCAGGATTAGACTTAGAAGAGCTGGGCTTTAGAACATCCAGCTGTACTTCCATTTCAGAGCCATCATTTTCGTAATGTCCAGCCTCCATCTTCTGTTCTTTTAGTTCCTGTTCCTCCCTCTCCTTTGCCTCAATAATGGCGTGATATCTCTTCTCTTTGAGGTTCCTGTTACAAGAAAGTGTTGCTAGTAGTGCCCATTTGTTTTGTGCATGGAGTCTGGATGTGGGCTTATCTTTGGCTGCGGAGCCTGGATCGCCTCTCGTTTCTTTTTCTTTTTCTTTGTGTTGCTGATTGGCTAGTGTTTTGGTATTTGTTAGTGTTTTAATTTGGGGTTTTTTGAGTGTAGAACCTTGTGATAATACATGCAGAAATACATTTGTGGCTGGGTTGTTATAAATGTTATCTGTGATGAACATACTGGCAAAGGCACTGTAGCCTAAATACCGTTAAGAGGGGAAGACTTTTGGAAGAGTGAAGGAACCTTTGTCCATGAAAACCAAATCCTGCATTCCAATTAGAGGGTAGTCCATTCGGAAGAAGAACAAAAATGTCATTCCTCTTTTTGCAAAAGATTAGAGAAGAATAGGAAAAAAGGATACAACATCGCGGTAGCAAGACGGATTATTGAAGATGTAATGCCAGCAAGGCTACTCATATTTTAGGACCCCGAAGAGGAAAGAAAGGTTAAAATACATTCCAACAAAGGTATTGGCAAAGTCATATAAAGCAAACAGTCTTCGATGTATGATGACAAGGTGATCCAGCCAAAACATATCCACGACACTTTTTTGTTGCTTGTTAGATCAATTTGGAACAGGAAGCTTACAGAGTGACAAATAGCATTCGCACAATGGTAGTTATAATGGATATAATAAGTGTATAATTGAAGCGTCTGTGTATATTCTTGATGATATCAATCATTAAACCAGTATAACCTTCCTTGGGTTAGCTCAAATACTTTGATTACACTAAACATACCAAAGATAAAGAATATGACCCACAGAACGGCAAAAACTACAAAATAGGCAATAGCTGTATGACTGGAAGAAGAATTAGCGCTGGAAAGAATATGGAAGCACCTGCCTCACTTGCATCCCGACATAGTTACTTGCTGTAGAGAGAGATACCGATCTTGGGTCGACGACAACTTTTCCTTGTCTAACAAGCATCACCTAGGAAACATGGGTACAGAAACTAGCAAAAAGGAAGATATACATTGTTTCTGTAACTGTAAAAAAGGAGAAGCCACATGAGTAGACCAATGACTAACGTCACCTAAATAGAGTTAGTTGTTCACTTTTTCGTTGAACATTGTGAGATACAGCAGCAGCAGCTTGACCAGAAGAGATTACTTTTTCCCCTATAGCATCTAAAACCCCACCTGGGCCACTTTCAGATGTTATGGCATACAACTTTTGGGCAAGCAGTAAAATGATGTTTCCTCCATTGCCAAGATCCTACAGGATATAAACTGAAGAAGACAGTATGCAAGAGAACCTGTGACGATAAGGAGTTTATCATTTCACTGACTATCTGGGAACCAAAGCCAATAGCACTTGGAATATCAACATCAAGGCCAAGTTTGTTAGCCACAGACACAGCACTGTCGATTGCCTTAATCTGTGAAGAGTCAATTAGCACTGTGATTACTGAGTAGATTCTTGTCTCAACCTCAAGATCAATCATTCCGTTTTTAGCCACTTGGATAGAATAGGAAATCCAATATTCCACCCAAAATGTGGCCAGATAACAGTATAACAGACACAGAAAAGAAAGGCCCGCGGCTAAAAGGAAACGTTGGGGGAAGGTAAAGGAGCTCCAAGATTCAAGCCATTTATGCTGGTTAGGAGCTACTGTAGTCAGTATTTGATGGGAAGAAGGAATGATTACCAGGAGAGAAAAAGTAGTATCGGATCTTGAAAATTGCTTTTTCAATAAGGGAAGCTTCAGGAGAGAGGGAGGGCATTGGTATGGCCGGTGGAGGCCTTTCCACTAATTTGGAGCAGTGCTCTTTCCAGTTGGTCATCCTGTGCAGCCACAAAATAAGTGCTGATAGAAAATTAAGCTGATAGAAAACCTTGCAACTTCCCTTGTAAGATGGTTGTGCCCACTAATTGCAAGGTATACAATCACTCCTAAAGTTACTGCCAAAAATGCATATACAGAGAAAAAAATCTGGAAAGATGAATTTCAGGGATGTTGTGTTGTTAATCGTACAGTTGCAAGGCATATAGAAAAGGGATCAGGCTCCCCTTGAAGTACAATTGCCAGAGCCGTCACAACAGCCCCAAAAAGAAGTAGTATAATAGCAACAATTATGGACAGTATGACCTAGGGAACACCTCAGGTGCAAATAATTAGAAATGGGACTACAGATAGCCTAAAAACAAAGCGTGTGGATGCCCAAGTGCTGTTCGCAAAAAACTGGATAAAGTGAGCTTGATAGCTAGGAGCACTTAATATTTACCATGGGGATTACAAGTATCATTAAAACATAGACCAAATTTTTAATTAGGCCTAAGTGTGAGTGAGAAGGTTCAGTGGCGAAAAGAGATTACTGAAAGATGAGACATCTGGAGACTGCAGGTTATACAAGTGGAACCTATCGCTTTCAATGAAAATTCCATCACAGAAGAACTAGGTTTGGGGTAGTGTGCATTTAACTTTCTACAGTGGTACCACAAATGAATAAAATCCGGATGAACCAGAAACAAAATGTAGATCAGAAAATATGTAGACACCATTCTCATTTGTAAGTTGTCCAGTCTGAAAAAAAGATTAGTCGAGAAAAGCATATCTTGGAAATTGCATTGTAAGATATGGTAGTCTCAGGAGAGAGTCTCTCTTGTAATGATTTTTCTTCCTTCGAAACATCCTCATACTCCCGTCGTGCTACAAATACCTGTACTCTTCTCCCAAAAGAAGGGGTTCCTGAAGGAGCAGTGAGGTGTAGACATGTAACATCAATATCAACCATAGAGGTCATAGATAATGAGCTGTGGTTGTCTCAAAGAGGATATTTCTGCAGCTTCATCATCTCCAACAACGACACACTTTTCAACTAGAACCGTTGGGGTTGTAAGCCCAGCAGGTTGAGTCTTGAAAAAGAAAGTCACATTACAGGAAAAGGAATAGAGTGCAACCGTTGTTTCAACAATAGATAGATCATTGAGAATTTCAAAAGTATCAGAAACATCGCTTTTCCGTTCGTCATTTAACCCGACAAATTGCACACTATAGTTACCTGCCCAATATGTCAATGCAGCTTTATGTATACCTATGGAAACCTGCTGGAGCATCTATTAAACGGAAGCAAAACTCCACAAAACCACCAGATCCTGTTGTAGCCTGGCTGGTTTCATCACTGGCTCGTGCAATTTGCATTTCACTGTCTGGTTGCTTTAACGGAAAGAGTTAGAAACGGTGCAGATAAAAAGTTCAACCTGTGCAACCACCACTTTCATGTCGTATTCCTCAAGCCCAGAATCCCCAGCAATTCTTGCTTGAAGTGTGAAGCACATTACACCACCCAAAAACATCCGAGTTGGCCTGGGACCACTGACAATTTCAATTGTGGAAGCCATGGCCGTCAAATCGAACTCCCGTGTACAAATTGAGTCTTCACTGTTTCTTTTGTTAGCATCTAAGTTTCAAAATTGAGATCCTCTACTCACTCGGTACTTAGAGTCAAGAAACACATTTTGTAAGATTTGCCTGCCACACCCAGTGAGATTATCCATGACTCAAAAGTGATTTCAGTGCTTGGTAGGTTAGGAAGGGCATCAGCCAAGGGAAAAAGTACTTGGAACCGATTTGCACTGGGTATTGTGGAACAGCAACCCCTGTACCATCAACAGATTTCACAGTTGTTAAAACTACTGGAAATGGAATGTAACATGATACTCGACCATCCTCTGAGGCCTATTTTGAGGAAAGAAATGGAAAATGTAGAGGAGTAGCTACTCGCTCAGCCAGCATTTTAATTATAGGGGGCTGTGAAAATGGTTGTTGTGGGGCAATCACTGCTGAGGGTTGTCTCAGCAATTCCAAGGTGATCTGAATTTCTGTCAATAGAAGAGAATAGGAAAAAAAGGAGAAAAACCGTCCACAAAGAGAGGTCAATTTCAGAAACAGGTTCCAGAATAGTACCATCAAGGACAAAACAGATTTTGAGTTTCCCACTCCCAAGGGAAATTACTCCAATATCTAAGGGAGATTATTGTTAGGTGTTATTGCTCATGTATACCATTAAAAACTGCAAGGCCAGTATTGTCCACAGGCGTACTCCACCCCCATATTTCACTTTGAGGTGACACTGATGACAGACTTGCCACAACAGCTTCATCAAATGAGAAATCCAAATCAAGGGTGTCACAGTTAATGGCAAGCATCCGTGTTCCTTTGATGGATTATTGAAAAAAGAGAAAAAAGACTCGTGCCTGTAAGATTTCCCCCAGTGGAGGGAGTCAGCAGCACAATAGGTTGAATAGAAAACGGTTCACATAAGGAGCCGTTCCTGAGGGCAGCTTCTACAATGATAACAGCATTTTGCACTGGAGCCTGTGCGACCACGTGAATATATTCTTCAGATTGAATTCCATCTAGCTGAAGATAAAACCAATAAGAGCCAGGGTAAATCAGCGTAACACCAAGTGTTTCTATGTCAAGTGAGTAAGTCAATTTATTCAAAAAAAAGAATTTGGTACCTTTGTTGAAACTCACACAGGGGTTGGAAGTTGTGCACAATGTTGCATATACTGGTGGGCACGCCTGTTGTCTAAGATAGGCATAGTTCCAACTGACGCTATTATTGCTAGAGTCAAGTGCCAGTGCCTACCCCACAAATAAGCTAAATTTGAGAAAATAGCTGAAACACTTGAATGTAAAATTCTTCATTTATGTTGATAGTGGCAACAGAGGAAATATGGACCTTGACAACTGAAACGGTGATGTTTTATGAGAGGAAGAAAATGAACTTACTTGGGTTGTCGATTTTAATCATGAAGAAAGCGCTTGAGCAGTCCTGCACCACTGTTTCAGTAAAACTAGAATATGTCTGTACCAAATAGAGTTCGCCCCAATATTCCCCAGGATAACCTGAGACACAAACAAGGTAAATGTATAGAAAAGACAGAGTGTGCACCACCATCATCAATTTGGAAATGAGCATCAAAAATCCAGCCATTAGCGCCGCTTGTTAGAATAACATCATCACTTGATGTTATTTGGCGGTATTCTTGTGAGGCAGTATAAATAATCATATCTGAGAGTAAGTTGTAGTCCAAGTTGTTGTTATAGTATGATGTCATTGGTTCACTCTCTCCATTGAAAACCTGTAGACTATTACACAGAATACAGAATACAGAAGCATAGATAGAGCCTACCCTAATGCCAATGGTAAAGGGTTGCCCGATTTGTACTTGGCAATAAGACTCTTCATTCAGGATAACCTCAATATCCGAGCATAAATGAGAATTTTCCTTCGAGATGTAATTGGCTCACTATGCAATAATTGGAGACTCACCTGAGGGTCAGACACACCCCACTGAAAGGGAGCAGCTATTCCATCTACTGAGATGATAGCAGAATATGTTCTATTCTCCCAGTCAGCATCAACTCGTGCAGTGAGAAGATCTCCAAATAAAGCTAGTCCCTGATTACTAGAAAGAATAAAAAAACAACACCATGTTAAGAAGGCACAGAGGCATACTCAGAAGCAACTGGATAATAGTGGAAGGCAGTGCCAACCTCGGATTCTAGGAACGCAATTTTCCCAGGAATACCTGTCCAGGCTTCAAAATCTGGAGTAAGCATTATCAATACCCACCTTGCCCACTTTCATCAAAGATGAGAATAACAGGGGACTGTAATGTAACACCAATTTGGTTTTTAGCATTGAGTGAATAAACTGACACAAATCCAGCCACAGTCGTGGTAACATTTATAATGTCTGATTCAAGAGATTCAACACCCTCACAGAAGAATGTGATCCTGTGAGGACCAGGGGGTCCACGAACTAAGAAACTCATTGACATGGTGGCACTGTAGAAAGCTGAGCGAAATCATTAAGATAGATATTGCACACAATCCAGAAGAGTTTGTTGGAGGAGACACAGGATTGTCCAGATATTTAATAGGTATCCATGACTCATAGCTTGCTTCATATGGTCCCCGTCTTCGCCCATCTGCAATACCTATTTACTACATAGGGAAAAAAAGTGGAAGGATACTCCATTCAGTTATCATGGCAATCACAACTTTTCCCTGCAAAGCGTGTCCATCACCATCAACTACCTTTAGAACCATATCAAATTGAGATCCTTCCTTTACAGATGAAGGTGGGTCACTGATAATGATTACAGACGCAACTAATAGTGTGTCAAAAAAGACAAAGAGAGTGGGGGCAACCATCAGTTTTAACTTTTGGAATGAGACCCTCTGAAGTAAAGAGAAACTTGAATGCCTGCTCACAGACCTTTTTTTTGTATAAAAAAGCATTGGGTGAAATGAGTGAGATTTTTCATACAGCCATAATATAAAGTTCTCCAAAATTTGATGCATTTAACGTTAAACCCTTAAATGTAGCCTTTCCTGTAATGGTAGAGTACGCTTCAATTGGACTGACAATTGCTACAATAAAAATGTTATGAGATGTAAACAATATGATGAACTAAACCAAATTTTGGTGTACGAAGATCTTCAGTGAGCATGTATTGTGTGTAATAGTCTGCAGGATTTGAAAAAAGTAACACCCGTTTTCCTGAAAGTGGTTCCCCATTTGTATCAATAACCTTCACTTCGAGGTCAATGGGTGTCCTACTTCATATTAGAAACTTGGGAACTAAGATGAAAGGGTCAGAGGCACACACGCGGTATCCCACTCTGTAGGAATAGCTGTTAATTGTAAAATATTCCCCACTTTTGATTCTACAGATACAGTTGCAGTCTGGCTCAATGATGAAAGGGATTCGTCAGCAAATGAAAATCTCAGTGTGTATCTCCCTATAATTCCAGATTGTATCACAAAATCATTGAACATAGCATCTCCATTTGCTGAGGTTGTATCTGTTTGTTGGTGAGTGTCATCTTTAGCCCCCAAAGTGCTAATCAAACGTGCATACTGCTGAAACCAGCAAGTACTGGGGTACACATTGGTGTAAATTGAATTATTTTGAGGGGATTAACGATTCCAATACAATCCAGTGAGGTTATATTAGTAGCAATCTGTTCCACTAGCATCATATATCAGATTTCAAAAAGGAGGAAGTGCAGGAGAACCTGACACCACAATGTCCCATCCATCAGCAGGGAACCCTTCCAAGTTTTTCACATACAGCCAAGGAACCTGCTCTAGTGGTTCCCCTATAACGACATAAACAGGAGGCTGCACAAACATATTCATCTGATACACAAAGAGCCTGAATAAAATAGCAATAGTAAAAAAAGAAACAAACCTTATTGGGTGTGTTTTCACCAAGTGCATTTCGTGGGTCCCTAAAAACAGAAAACAACAACAAAGTGGCACTAAAAAAAAAAAAGGAACCGTTAGTGAGACACAAGACCATAACTTTTACGTTTCTTCTTTTGTTGGGTTATTATGGGAGAGAGACATAGACGTACACCATGCAGAACACGATCATCAACGTGGCAATTGTGAAAAAATTGTCCCTGACTCGGTCATTGATCAAATCATAGAACACAGGGATCCGAATCTCGCGCGGGTATTTCCCAGGTGCCTTGTCGACGTACATTTGTCAAACGCGTGCGACGACACCGGACGTCAAGCGCTACACGAATACGAGAAAAAAAACCTGAGAAAATACAAACCGTTGATTCCGAGAACTTTTTTCGGAAGTTTGAAGATCGCTCCTTTGATGGTAGTGGAACTTCTCCTTGGGCAAGGTTGCTTCCCCGGGTTCTCTTGGCTCCTCATAAATCACAAGATGGAACAGCATCCAGAAGTCCCACTCGCGCACTCCAGCGGTAGCCCTTTTAGAGTTTTAGGAAACACCATCACACGTTTTGGCTTTCTTTATTGAGCATCATCACTCTCCGAGGGTCGGTGCAGCAGCAGGGGAGTGGTGTCACGCGTGAGAAGTGAGAAATGAGTTTTTGTTTTCTGAGCGTTACGCACCGTGCCACTTCGGTGCATCACTGTGTGTCGGGGCACCTCACGTCCGACCAAGATTCCAACTTGGTTTTGGCTCGCGCAAACATTTTGCAGATCTACTCCCTGTCTACGTCCCACCCTTTGGAAGAGGCATTTTATTTTTTTTTTTTTTTTTTTTTTTCTTTCTTCCCCCTTTTTTCTTTTCTTTCTTTCTTGCTTTCTTACTTTTGTTTTTCCTCCCCTTTGTATCTTCCTTTCTTGTTGTCATTGGATTTCATCACATTTGTTTTAATTAATCACGGCTATTTGACAGGACCCGAGTAGTGGAGTGGATGGGAAATCTCACCGTCTAGATCTGCTTCATGAATGGGAGTTGTGCGGAAACATCGAATCTTTGTCACTCGTTCAGTTTCCACGAGAGAGCTGTGATTCTCTGGTTGTTTCATTTGCTGATGCAAAAGTGTCTGTTTTGAAGTATAACAGAAGTTCTGCTTCCCTGGACATTTGTTCAATGCACTGCTACGAGCAAGCAGATTTAAGGGTATTCCTAGTTTCCTTCCTATCCCTCATGTAACGAATTTATTTTCATGTTTTTTTTTTTTATCTTTTTATTTTATTTTTTTCTCTAGGAAGGTAGGGAAAGAGTTTCATTTCCCCCACTTGTTAGAATAGATTCCCAGCAGAGATGTGCCGCTGTACTTGTGTATGACCACAATATAGCTATAATTCCATTTGCGGACACTAACTCGTTGGATGAGATGTAAGTCCGTTTCTCTACAGCATAGTGAGTTCCTTATTGTTTCCATAAGGGAGCAGGATTCTAAGCTGTCTATCTTGAACACCTTGAGCTCCTTTACTTTCAGCCTTTCAGCCATTAATGTTTCGAATGTGAGGGACTTCTGTTTTCTCACTGGCTATTTTGAGCCCACTCTTGTTGTACTGCATGAAAGTCCCATCACGACTTGGGCTGGGTAGATCTCTTCTGTTCCCACAAAAGTTTTCATTCCTCAAAAAGACGTCTACCAGCAGTCAAGGACACCTGCAGTGCAACAGTTGTTTCCCTTCAAATGTCTAAGCACACCAGAACGATTTTATGGACAGCTGATAAACTGCCACATAATTGCTTTTTGTCTCTTCCCGTCCCTGATCCATTAGGTAAAAGAGGCTTCCACGTAAATTTGTGGATAAATCCTTCATCCAGGTGGAATATTGGTTTTGTCCCCAAATTCTGCATTATACCTGAACCAGAATTACCGATTTGCCTTCTTGTTCAATGACTTTGGCGATGTCAATTCCGTTTTTATTGCCAGAGGTGTCTTCCTTTATGTGCATTCCTTCATGTGTAATTTTGTGGCCAAAAGACCAGTCTAAAGACCCCATTGTCGCCGACGCTGCAAAGGCCCTGTTTGTAACGAAAGATACCCTCCTGATATCTCTTCGAGGAGGAGAATTGTATCTCCTTCTACCCCTTTTGAACTACTCACTATTAATAAGGTATGTGCTGCATCTTATTCATGACGGGCGAAGTGTTACTGGTATGACACTTGTAAAAGCCGGGACAACTGCAATTGCCTCTTGCGTAAGCCTTTATTCTTCCGGCTCAAACATCAGCTGTAATTTTTACTGTTTTCAGATGTGTCTCTTACCAATTCCGAAGTATATGTTTATTGGGTCTTACCATGGAGATTCTCTTCTTTTATCCTATAGTGAAAACGCTTCGGTGGATATTGGTTTAAGGGTTTGTTCTACAGTGCACTCTACTGTTTTAAAACAGAAATGCAGCCCCCTGCCCCTAAACGTTCAAAAGTGGTGAAGGGTGAGTCACCATCATTCTTGGATGAGATTGACGACCTGCAACTTTACAGTAATTCGGAACCCCAAGTCGCAACCACTGGGCCATTTCCTACTGTGTGCCACCTTAACTAGTTTTTTAAGCATTTCTATTTACTTTCACAGTCAGGATATAAATTTTCAGTTGTTGATCAACTTCCTTGTCTGAGTCCGATAAGAGACCTCGCTGTTGGTGAGTCATATGATATTTACAGCACTTCTATAGCGGTGAGTTGCTTCCCCGCCGTGCCATTCTGACTGCGACCCAGGAGGGAAACCCACGGAAGTTCCTTGAGATGGTTGCATGCTCTGGTCATGGAAGAAATGGCAGTCTTTTTATTCTTCAAGTATCGACTTGCTCTTCTCATTTGGGAGATTTACTTTGAAAAAGAATGGAATCCGTCCTGACGTTGTCTCCTCCAGCACCGATTTACTTGGCTGTGTGTCTATGTGGTCCCTGCATGGGTGGAAAGAGAGCGACTCACATGAACACCACAGTGGCCTAAAGGAGCATGCCACACTTGTTGTCAGTAAGGCTGATGCAACTTTGGTGTGTTCGTTTTAAGGAGGACCTATTATCACCTCATACTTGCCAAAAAGATTTTTGCTTCTGGTGAGCAAATACAAGAAATCTCCGATAGAGTCGAGTTTTTTACTACTGGAGCAACGATATTGGCCTCAAACATTCTTTCTGATAAGTTAATTGTACAAGTTTATCAGTCAGGGATCAAACTCATTAACACAAGTAAGCTTGTATTTCGACCAACATGAAAATACTTACAATTTCTAATAGCAACCTTGAAACAAATTCACAAACTTTCTCCACCACCTGGAGGAACCATCACATTCGCCTGCTGTGAGGATCCATATGTAGGCATTCTCCTTTCCAACGGTTCCTTTTATCTTTATGTGGTCACAGAGAGCTCAAGGCTCCAACAGTTGCCCAACCAACTGGTTCTTTCCTTTTTTAAAATAAATCATAAACCTGATATTCTTATAGGTGGATTCCAGCATCAGGGCTATAAACCTTTTCAGCACTTGCACATGCACCACTCCTACACAGCCACCCACTTTTCATGAGCCAGATCCATTGGAAGCTGAGCTCTATGGCACAGGCGGCGTTAAACCGGAAGAGAAGCCCAATAAAGAACCAGTCGTTGCGAGAACTTACTATTGCGTAATTGGAAGACAGTCTGGATCCCTTGAAGTATTGGCACTTTAAGTGGCTTTGTTTTTACTTACATTTATAGGTGGTCACTGTACCAGATTTCCAGCGTGTTCTTTTTACTCCCGACTTCGCTCTGGGACCATATCTCCTCAATTCAACAACCACCAGACCCAGCTCTTTAGCAGCACCCACAAATTCCAGTGACTCCTCGACTACCACTTCAGCTTCCACAAGCACCTCAACCTCAACCTCAACCTCAACTTCAACCTCAACTTCAACCAGCAACTTACCTTCACCAAGTACCACACCACTATATCCTGTGGAGGTGAGTGTTATTCACCTCTCTCCCCACAAAGTAGCTTACCCACATCTTGTCTCCATTCTAAGCAATGGAGATATCCTCTTTTATCGTGGTTTTATTTCGTCATCACCAAGTCAAAATTTCCCTCTGGGATTCCATCGCATTAGCCACACCACTCTTCCACGTGACACTCACCCAGCAAGTACCCATGATTCTGCCACTGCCCCACACTATCCTAGAATAGCTTTTCTGCCCATTGTGGGAAATGGCAATTGTGCCTTGTTTATTTCTGGGTCCAGGTTCTCACTTAATTTAATTTTGTCATGAGTCTCATCTCGTCTATAGACCACTTTGGGGTTTTTGTGACAGAGGATTTCTACGAACATACCCCATGCTACATGATGGAAAAATTCAGTGCCTGACATCATTCCATAACGAAAACTGTCATAATGGGTTTATTTATTATACTTCAAAGGTTTACTTCTGCTTCTTTTTTTTTTGGTTAAAAACCTTTGGGCAGTCAGCACTCAAGTTTTGTCAACTTCCTGCATACATGCAATACCAAGGAGACTGGCCAACAAAAAAAATCCCCTTACGTTGCACTCCACATAAAATCACTTTTCACACGGAATCAAAAATGTATATTTTAGCTGTGTCGTACTCCGTACTTGTTCATTTTGGGGTCACTCCACCTCCCAGTAAGGAACATGTTACTACATTCTTTTACCTTACCGAAATACAGCTCCGTATGGCCTGGAAAAACAGGCAACCACTCCTGACCGACCACCGCCTCTACCAATGTTTGTGGAACACCACGAACTTCGCCTTATTTCCCCAGCCACATGGGAACAAATGGACCGGTGCAACACCCCACTTTTTGCTTGTCTGGCACCTAACTCATTTTTCCAGTTTCTCATTGATAGAACGAGAAGTGGTTATAACATTGAGGGTTGTAAACCTCCGGGTCCAACTTCCCGGCACAGCTGATCCTGTCATCAAACCCTATGTCATTGTTGGAACTGCCATTACAATTCATGAAGATGCAGCCTGCCGTGGAAGGGTATTACTTTTCTCTTCAATCCCTTATCAACATCTTTTCCAGGTGATGGTATTTGATATCCAAAAAAAGTCCAACCCAGGGGAATCACCAAAAGCAGTCCTCAATGAAATCTATAGTAAAGAACACAAGGGTCCTGTTTCAGCTGTGGCACAACTTGAGGGGTTCTTGATTGTTTCTGTTAACCCGAAGGTACCAGAGCTTCACCACTTTCCAGGTTTTGATATTACTGTAGGTCATTGTGTTCAGTTTTCAGGATGGGAAGGAGCTTGTGCCAAAAGCCTTCTACGATTTACTTTATATAGTGAGCATTAATACTGTGAAAAATTGGGTTTTACTTGGGGATGCCTACAAAGGAATTCACTTTTTGAGGTGGAAGGTAATAGAATTCAAGTCAACCCCCTTTGTTAGAAAGCTCACGCGCAACCTTTTTCAGGAACAAGGGAACCAGCTAACCCTTCTTGCCAAAGACTTTATTCCCATGTCTGTTTCCTCCACTGATTTCGTCATTGATCAACTTAACTTGGGACTTGTGGTTTCTGATGAAGAGAGGAATATATATGTATTTAATTACGCACCGCAAAGTAAGTCTAATTGAAGAGAGACATGGGGTTTGTTTTTTTTCCTAAAACCAAGCAACAAGGTGTGGAAAGTAGAGGAGGCCAAATGCTTATTGAAAAAGCAAACTTGCATTTGGGTACACGAGTGTCAAAGTTTGTACGACTTCCTCTGCTTGCATCAGCCGATCCCTCATCAGGCAAACCGACTAGCAGCCGTCATGGAGTATTTTTCAGTATGGAACTCTGTTGAACAAGATGTACACTAACAACCCACCCACAGGCACCATTGATGGCGGGATAATGTCTCTGCGGCCAGTGGATGAGCGGCTATACAAGGTTCTTCAAGCACTTCAGGTGAAAATGTCCACCGAGGTACAGACTGTTGCCGGTCTGCATCCATTAGCTTGGAGGTGAATGGGCCTTACTCTTTAATAGCATTAGCAACCAAAACCCCGAACTGACTCAAACACATAAAGGCACCTTAAAGTTAAAGACCCCCAACGCCGGAGTCAGAAGAACATTGCTGATGGCACAATGGTGCGGAATTTCCTCATGTTGCCCTACAATGATCAAGTGTCCCTCTCTGCCCGAATCGGCACAACTCCCGAAGCCATCTACAACGCCGTACTTGACATTGAAACATCCCTCAACTTTTTCTAAACACCCAGAAAACAAAAAAAACTTGGACATTTGCAATCATTGTTTTTCAAGGGAGTACCTTGTAGCACCTGTTTATCAAGACAAATTCTTTGAAATGATCCATCCAACTGCACCACCTATGTCACCTTCTGACCGCAGGAGAGCAGGAACAATTGTTCTGGGAGGAAAGCCCATGTTATAGAGCTTTGTATGTGAGTTAGTGCAGAGCATTGATGTAGTTATTAGTAGCACCATTAAGGTGTGGGAGAGGAAAACACCTCTTTTATCTTGTCATCAATTTCCGGTATACTATCCAGCCAAGTGAGAACCTTATCAGCAACTTCCTGAGGGTTCGGAATCGCTTCACAACGGGGAGGGTATGGCCCCGGTGGTTCAGGCTCCAATGGTGGCTCAGCAACTGGGGTCGCTTCTGTGATAATTGGCCGAGCGCGGACAATGAACTCGGAATCGAGGTCAGTGACTGGAACGGAGCCCGTGCAATTTGATGCTATCGATGACACAAGCCAGATAATGCCGGCTTCTGTGCCACTGTTTTGAAGGCAGCTGCAAGGTTGTATATACCACTTCCGTGCATCGAGCTGGATATGTGACTGTCTGATGAACTGAATGATGGTCCATGTTTTTACACAATTGTCCATATCCTGCTTGTTGGCGAGAATCAGAACGGGAACTGGAGCAGTCTTGCTGGCTGCTGCTTCCAAGTCCATGTCACGTAGTACCTCCTTCAGCTCTAAAATTGAATCTTGCAGACGAGTTCGGTCCGAGGCATCAATAACCCAAATTAGGCCATTTGTACCAGAATAATAGTGCTTCCATAGCTGTCTAATCTTGGTTTATATTTCCGTTTGAATAGAATAACTTTGGAAGTGAGGGATACCAGGGGTTGGCCACCAACATCCCAGAGAACAACCTCCCCACCAACGGTGTACATGGTCTCGACATTGAATCTAAATAAGTGTTATTCAGAGAAAAAGAAAAAAAAAGTGAAAACGTACCCAATTGTTGGTATTGTAGTTATAAATTCATTTAGCTTGAGAGTGTACAAAATTTGTGTCTTGCCAGCTTGCTCGATACCAAGAATTAGTACCCTCATTGTTCCAGATACTTGTGTCTTGGTTGCCACCGTACTAAAGTCATCATATTAGCTTCCTACCTTACCCACATAGCATCAGTCAATTATCCAATTACACATAAAGCACAAGGGCTGGTGTAACATCTTCAAACAAGGAGCTGCTATTATTAAACCACAACCATAGAGCAGAATAGAAACATAAGAAAGAACAATAGAAGCAAACAAACCCAAAGCCGCTGTTCTGGGCGGCGCTAAACTGCCTCCACGCAGGCACCAAGTTGGGCGCGAGGGGCAAATCGACCAAGAAAGAGGATCTGTAGAGGGCCGACCACAGGTCGTCGTCGAGGCACGCGGCCCTGAGCCTCTTGGACGCCGTGCCGACGCGGACGACGTGGCGGACGCCGTCGGGGCCGCCGGAGCAGAAGACGATGCGCAAGATGCGGTGCAGGATGGCCGTGGGCAGCTGCTCCAGATTATGGGAGGCACCACTCATTGCGGACGAGAAACGACGGTTCGTAGTTTACGTTCGTTGTTATTCGAAATTGATGGATCTTCCGGAACGGTGGAGAGACTAACAGGCTCAGGAGTAATGGGAGAATGATCGGAATTAGACTGGGTGTTCTCAATTTGGAAAGGGCAGGGCAAGAATGCCAGTACGGAGCGGAAGTAGAAAGTTACCGAAATTAATCGAGGATGGGAGACAAGGACTACTTTGTTGTCATTGACTTCGAGGCCACATGCGAGGATGGGGTGAAAGTAGTCCCACAAGTACTTCTCTTCCCTTTGCCCCGTCCCAGCGAAAATGCCCACACATTCCCTGTTTCTATTGCCAGGAGATAATTGAATTCACGTCAGTGCTGATCAATGCACGTAGTCTTGCAACTGAGGGGGAATTTCACACATTCGTTAGGCCTCAAGTGCACCCTGTTCTGACCCCGTTTTGCCAGCAACTGACTGGAATTACCCAACAAAATGTTGACTCTGGTATCCCTATTGATGAGGTTTTTTTTTTTTTTTACACTTTTGGTGGTTGCCTATTGAGAACAACATTTAGGTACTGCAGAGACACAGAGAATGGATGGAGCAACACCAATTGATACAATCACAAACTGGGGTTCCTGCCAAATTCTCGTGAGTTACCATTGACACAACTCGATTCTTAGAGCTTCTTGCTTGGGGTGTTTTCCTAACAAGTCTATTCAGATTCAAATTTGTAACTTGTGGGTTTTGGCCTCTGGGAGTGTGCCTGCCTCATCTGTGTAAAGACTTGAACATTCATCTGCCTCCTTACTTCGCCGAGAGTGTCATGAATGTGAAAGAAGAGTTCACGCGACACTACCACAAGCAGGCGAACGGCGGTATACCTGATATGATGGCCGCCCTTGAAATGCAACTTCAGGGTCGCCATCACTGTGGCATTGACGATGCGAGAAATGTGGCGCGGATCCTTGTGAGAATGATCAATGATGGTTACCATCACACTCCGGTGTCTGCGCCAACCACTACATCCAGTACCTCCGCTGCAGAGGCACCTACTTCTCGGTACAAATAATCATCCCTGCTTCAAACACCAACAAGCATATAATGGAATGCCATTCATTTCCCTGATCTTGCCCAGTGCCTGCCTGTTCAATTACCTTGTGGTTGTGGATCTAGAAGCCACTTGTGACGAAGGAAATCCTCCGTTGGTCACCCAAGAGACCCAGGAAGTTATTGAGTTTCCTTGGGTTGTTGTGGAAACCACACACTGGACTGTGGTTGATGAACAAAGATTTTTTGTAAAACCAACAAGTATGCAACGTTTCTTTTTTGACCCTGGGTTGTTTCCAGTATTTCCCCTGATTCCATTACACAGTGATACCTATGGTTACCCCATTCTGCACTCATCTGACAGGAATAACTGAGACCGATTTGGTTGATGCCAAGCCTCTTGCTGCTGTGTTAGAAGCATTCGCACAGTATTGCTTGACGAATTTCACTGCTAAAAATCTGTCTTACTGTCTCCTTTGCGATGGAAAATGGGACTTGGAAGTCATGCTCCGCGGTGAGTGCTTTAGGAAGGGGCTAGTGCCAATCGCACCCCACTTCAACAAATACTTTGATCTCAAGACAGAGTTCTCCCTACTCACCGGAAACCCCAAGACGCCCCTCCACAAGATGCTCTACTTCTTCAAACTTTCACACATAGGAAAACCTCACAGCGGAATTGATGACTGCAAGACCATCGCTTCCGTAGTTTCTGCCATTGCCAATTCCACCCTCGAAGGCAGGACCAGAACATTCCAGAGCCCAACTGAAATCCCCCCCACATACGATCCCAGAACTGACACTACACTGAAAGACTTCAACCTAACCCGCCCCTCAACCGGTTCTTTTCATAAACTTCCCACCCAAACCACTACCACATCTTCCTCTGCTTGTGCTTCTACTGCCACAGCTACAGCTACTTCCACTTCTGCCGCTTCTCCTGCTTCTGCCAGTGGCCCATCTCCATTCCTAGTACTGAGAGGACTCCCATGGGCCGCCACTGAGGACCAAGTTAGGGGCTTCCTCTCAGAATTCGACATAGTCCGCATGCAAATACTCATGAACGCGGCTGGTCGCCCCAGTGGATTGTGCCATGTCCAATTGAAAACCCCCGAACAAGCAGTGCAAGCAATTGCCACACGTCACAGGGCCAACATGGGTCACAGATACATTGAAGTAATGCCCATACCCTCCTGTACCTTCACAAACTAAAAGAAAACCCAATTTGCAAACAAAATATTCTTTCAGTTTGGGTTTTTTTTTTTTTTACAGTATTGTGGCACAGGGGAAGTTACAGGTCTCACTGGCCACAATTAATCACTATTGTTGTTTTGGTGCTACTGAGATGGCAGTGAAGTCACTAAACTGGTCATCAACAAGAAGGGTGAACATGGCAGGAAAAGCCACTGTCGAAAGGGAAGTGAACTGGACTTCTTTGTGTGGTGTTGTGACCAAGGCAGAACCTGCAAAGTACCCGTTTAAAAGTACACATACTGGTGTGTTTATATCTCCAAAGTTTTCTCCATGCAGAATGAATGTGTCTCCAACAGCCCTCTCTGTGCGGGAAAGTGAACTGTTTGAAAAAGGAGAAGTGACGCCACTGATACGCTCTATGCTGGTAATAACAGGGGCTTGAGTATTATTAGAAGCGGGAGTGGAATAAAGGTTGAAAGGTACGTTGATAAGAAAAAGTCTGGCTGGTTACAACTTGACCATTGGCAGTGATTTCGATCAGGTGACCGGAACCGACTCCTGGCGGCATCGTGACAAGAATCTGTTTTGTGGGGATGCTAACCTATTGTTCCATTTATGGTGTTAAGCCCCCTGTTGCAGTATTGGACTACAGACCTTAATATGGAGAGGAGTCCTTCCAGCAATTTGTATCTGAAACGCTCCGAATTCAGAATTCAAGTTGTCTCCATCAATTTGGCAGACACCTCCACTCGTGGGAACGCTTGTTACACTTTTTACTACAGGTTTTCCTTTGTGGAGTTACATTTGCAGCGGTATCCAAGTATTTACCAAGGAGATATCCATCCCAGCCTGGTATCAGCTGCCACCATGTACCATCTTCAATACTCTCGACAACTTGCCACTGTCGCACCATAATGCCATAGCAGATGACACTACGCAAGTTCACGGTGGAAAATTTTCTCAAAGGAGTTACCTTTCTCCTAGTACAGTCATGTGATTCTTAGTAGGTGGCTTCACTGTCCATTCTAGTTCGTTATTGTTGAAGTTTGTATCAATGGTGGCCTAAAAACTTTGATTAAAACTGAAGAATACTGTTAAAAAAACCTGTCGATGTACACCTAGACTTTCAGGCCCAATGGAATGTATGTGAGCCGGATTGACACGGCACATCAGTACCATCTGAGACCAGTGACCCTCTTGAATCGGAAACGGCCTCGTTTTCCTGTAGATCAATGTGAATCGCAGCGAAGGAAATGCCATTAGCAAAGCTGGATCTTCATCCAGCTTGCTCACCTCTTGCTTACATTGGATGTCCTGTGTATACGATACTGGGAGAGAAGTAAAGGGTTAAACTCTCCTCTTCAAAAATAACGTCATCAGGTTGAAATGCTGTCTTCAAGATTCTGGGAAGATAAGAATTTCATTCACCACTGAAATAAACTTACAGCACAGATTCAGTAGGAGTAGAACTGAAGTATGCGATTGGCCAAGTACCATATTTTTCATCAAAATTGTTGATCCCAATGGCATAACGCTTCCATCCTTTGTATGTGATAAATATAATCTACATTAAGTTCCATAAGAACCCCTCAACTTTTTCTACCTATTGGACAAAAGTATGGCCGCATTCCAGTGTACCGTTTATTAGATTGTGGCCCACTCCAAATCGTGCGCCCCCTTCCTTTGCCGTACTCTCTATTCCATTTGGGATTCATCACTGCCTCAACTGTCTTATTGGAAAAGTCACCCAGAGTTAGAGCCTTTATGCCGTAGGGTGAATCTCTTTGCTCTATGAAAACAGTTAATGCAAGTTTTCCGTAAATTCCAACGAACGGCATGTTTTTTGCCCTAGTAGAAAGAGTGCCTTTGGCCCTCCCGATAAAACTCCCTCAACAGCAGTTTCTGCTCCAAGTTCAGTGCACTGGGTACTGTAAGAATTAAGTAATCTGATGGAAATCTACTGTTAATTGGTTTGGAACGACTCCTATCAACTCACTAATATAAGTACTGAAATCAATTAGGTTTACTGAAGCCCAGCATCGTGACAATAAGAATTGAAAAGGTTGTGCTAAAAAAGTGACCAATAGAATACACACAAAAAAAGAACCTTCTTGCAATATTTTCATTGAACCCCCAAGAACTATTGGGGATTGAGTGAGGAAAGCTTTCCAGTCTTTGGAAACAGGAGCCCGTGTAAGCATTTGCTTCAGGCGGCTAATACACTATTAAACTTGAGAGAGTAGTTTTTTACGGACTTGTGAGGTTCTGTGTCCTTTATGAATTGTTTGTAGCGATTCTGAGGAGGTCTTAGGTTCATGAATTGCGTAAGGAAGGGTGAGGCTCGACAAAGCGCTGAGACACTGTGAAAACAAAGAGCAAGAAAAGCGGAAATTACCTTCCATTATGCTTGACAGAAAGAAAGAGTGGACAATTTGACAAGAAGAGGGTGCCTCTTTCACAGGAAGACACAACCTGCACATGTCAAAGCAGGCACAGACAATGATTTCCTAGCTAAAGTAAGAAAACGCCAGCTTTAGTTGGGTTCTGTCAATACTTGTATCGATTTCTCTCCAGCATCAATTTGCAGAAGTAGCTCTGAATATAGTTCAAATCTCTTCAATTTTGGCGCTGTTACAAATTCCAAGTTCTTAAACATCAAGTCTTGGAAATTGGATAACGATTCATCAAGCTGGCATCTGGCATCGACTTGCTTTTCCAACGAAAGTATAACTTGTTAAATAGGAGCATGCGGAAGTTACAAGGAGTCACCTGTCCTTGGAGTGTTTGCAGCCGTTCAATAGTAGCGCCATGTACTTTTGACGCCGTTATCTCGTGGGTTGTCTGGGAGCAGTAGGTTCTTAAAGACAGTTCCTTTTTTTCTCTGAGCTGTTCTCTCAGTGTTTCACTGGCCTCTTCGTGAACTTTTTTTATCTCCACAATGGCAAGACTAACCCGCTTGAGTAGATGAGGAATGATCGACTGAGGGGAGGTGATAGCAGACAACTGTGGCTGAGGTGTCGTGGTGTTTGGTGTAGTGTAGGGGAAAATACTGGGAGACATAGCGTTTGGTAGAGATGCGGGCTTGGAAATGGTGATATTATTGGAAAGTGAGAAGATGTAGCTCGTCGACAGAGCCTGTTGTGCGGGATCACAAGTGTAGGAGGGTCTGAAAGTGGTTGGTGTGGCCTTTGGGGTTGGCACATAGCTGGAGCAAGTAGTTGCTGAGGAGGACGTGGAAAACGCGGTAAATCGGGGATTAGCCAAACTATTGGATGTTGGACTTGTCGGGGAAGCACTGGGCGGAGTCCCGTCGGAAGCGGAAGAAGACGCGCCACATGACCCAGAGTGTGTCGTCGGCAGTGACGGTGAACTCGAGAAAGATTGGGCCGTCTTCAGGTCCCGCACAAATTCCGCGGCCCAGGCAAAGTCTACGCGAGAATTTGCGGCTGTCTGTTTTTTTTTTTGTTGTTGTTGTTGTTTGTTGTGTGTTTGTTCGATATGGCGTGAGGACCCCAGGAGGCGGCAGTGGGCACGTGAAAAGCGGAACACCCAAAAAGGCGATTACGGGAACCCCACGCTGAGACAATATATCGACACGCACGACAACACACCCTAGTGCGTAGGTCTTGCGCCTCCCTTTGGTGCTGCACAGACTCCGTCCGGGCAACGTGGTCGCAGTATGCAAGCAGAACTTGGCACAACACCGCGTCCATCTCCACCAACTCGCGTTTTATAAACCGAACACCAACGACCCTCGAGGCTTTCTTTTTCCCCTTCACAAACACCAAGTTGGGGTGGTCCCCTTTTCGAAAGATTCCAAGGGTTGCCAGCATGTTAACTTATTGTTGATTACTAAGTCAAGCTGTGGCGGTCTCGTTGAAGCCACCAATGTTAGTGCACAGCTCAGATCTCACTTATTACCTGCCAAGAGATAGATGACTAGCCAGCGGGTGCTAGCGGAGGACGAGAGGGGAAGATTCGCTGTGTTGAGTGGATCTGGGGGCAAGATGCCGTTGTTGGGGCTGGGTACGTGGGTGCCCCCTGGTGTGTCTATGTCGGATCTGGCCTCGGCTGTGCAACACGCGATCCTGAATTGTGGCTACAGGTTTGTTTTTTTTTTTTTCTTTTCGCAAATTGCAATTTGTGTGGCCTTCTTATAGTCTCGGATTGCTTGAAATACTGGTTTGTATACTTCCACTGATTTGATGCCGAAGGCACTTGGATTGTGCTTCTGTGTACAAGAATGAGGATGTTATTGGAGGTGTATTGGAGAATGTGTTTGCAAGTGGCGTGGGGAGGGAGGAGTTGTGGCTTACATCGAAGCTATGGTAGAGTCTCTGTATTGCATGACTTGGGCTTCACGTTCACATTAAAATTCCAGGTGTACGGCGATGATGCCTGATGAAGTTCGTCCTGCTTGCGTGGATACCCTAAAAAATCTTCGGGTGTCTTACTTGGACCTGTATCTCAGTATGACTGGTTTATTCCAAGTGCTTCTTACCGATAAGGCACATAGTACACTGGCCTGCCTGTTTGAGGAAGGGCCATGCGTGGCCTCCACGTCCTGAAGATTTTTTACATGTTCCAGGAATTGAGGGAACATGGCGTGAAATGGAGAAACTTGTAGAAGACGGCCTCGTCAAAAACATTGGAGGTACCTTTAACGCTGCATGAATACTGTTCTAACAGTGACACCCGAAGTCTCCAACTTCAGTTCCGTCAAGCTAGAAAACCTGTGGAGGGTAGCTCGTATTAAACCTGCAGTGAATCAGGTTGAACTTCACCCGCTTCTACAGCAATCAAAGCTACGAGAATATTGCTCTTTCCGGGGAATTCACGTTTCAGCCTACAGTCCACTTGGGGGAAATGATCAGTGTGTTAATTCCACCTTCGGTGCCTATCTTCTGACTCCTCCCAATATGTCGTATAGTCGAGCAAGACCTCCTGAAATACCAAATGTGATTACCTTGCCTTCTGTTGTCAGAATCGGTAGAAAATACAACAAGACGGCAGGTACAGGGCGCCCCTTTCAATACAAATTCTGAACAAAACCAGCACAAATTGTACTGAGGTGGGCTACCCAGCTCGGGGTATCTGTGGTTCCAAAATCTACAAACCATGGGCGGGTCCTAGAAAACAGTCAACTTTTTGATTTTGAGCTTGACCAGGATGGTAGCACAAAACCACCTCTGCTTACATAGTTACTCTTTTTAGACTTGGCCTCCATATCAGCTGAGGATAGACACTTGAGAACAAATGCTTCCAAAATGCATAACCCCTTCACTGGCGCTACTGAAGAGGCCTTTTGGGATCACGAATAGAGACTCTGTATTGGGCAAAACAACGAACTCTAAAGCTGAAAAATAGAAAACGTTTGTTTGTGTCTCCACGAAAATCCGTGCATTATGACGAACTTTTTGGTGCTGGAGATGCACTAGCCATCAAGGCATTGATCTGTGCAATACGTGCAGTGGTGTCGCTAAGCAGTTGTTTCTTCTTCTCCACAAACTGTGGATCCTTTGTTGTTTCCTCCACCCATTTGTCATGGCCCTTCTTTTTGGAGTCATACAGCTTCTGTAGCTTTGAGCGGCGGGACTTTGGAAGCAGCACGCCAGCCGCGTCGTGGGTCGGAACGGCTTCTCCCGGTGGTGGAGCCTTGTACTCCGTGGCCGGGAAGAGCTCGGAGAGCGGCGTTGACCAGGAATCAAGCTGTTCTAGCTCCTTCTCAAGCATAGTCTTCCTGTGGTTGTGTAAGTGGCAGATGATGTGTAACGGCAGCTCCTAACCTGCTGTTCAATTTTTTCAGTTCTACGGAAAGCTCTTGTGCTTTCCTCTCCCGTATCGATCGCATGACCTCCTCAGGGGTCTCAATCTTCCAAGGGAACTTCGCAGCGTCTTCTATTCGGACGCCAAGTTTGGGAAGTACCTGCAGTAATGTTAATGTTCAAGTGGGATATGTCTAGTTGCTGACCTCATCCCTCAAAGAGTCTGTCATGTTCAGTAAGCTTTCATCTTTTAAAGCACAGCCCCTCTGGCGAACGTTCTTGCGGAATTCGGCAAGAACATCCAAAATAGGTGCAATAGCAGCCTCGCCAGATGAAGTAGAGGAGATTTCTCTTTCTTTCTCAAAGAGGTCATTCCCAAGCCCATTAATACCGAAGACTCGCAGTATGCGAGCAATATAACGGGCAATGGTGTGCACAATCAGGGGACGAGAATTCGTGGGATTGATGTAGTCATTGGCCTTGTGAACTACGTCAAGCATGTGGCTGATGGCATCCGGTGTGTTGAAATTATTGAGCAAGTCGGCGTGCACTTTGTTTTGCATGTCCACAAAGGCCGCGTGAAGGGCCCTCTCGGCAACACCTGCAAAAAATAAGTTCATGAAGAAATAGATTGGTACAATAATACCCCACGTTTGCTCTCGTGTTACACCATAACCATCTCGGCACATGTTATTGACCGCATGGAAAAACTCCTGAAATTGCTTCTCCTTTTTCTTCACCAACTCCATGGCAGCATCTGAGAAATTCATTGTGGCATCCCACTGCTGTGACAGAACCATAAAACGAAGCTGTAGTGACGACTTATTAGTGATGAAACTCACTGTGAAAGAAGACCTGGCGTGGTGTGTATTTAACCAGTGCCTCTCGAATGGTGATAAAATTCTTAAGTGACTTCGACATTTTAAGGCCGTTGATGTGAAGATGTCCACAGTGGAAGAAATAGTTTACCCATTGCTTATTCCCAAAGTATGCCTCAGACTGTGCAGTTTATAAGAAAAGAAGACGAGAAACTACTGCAACCTGTGCCAGTTCATTGTCGTGATGTGGGAACTTCAGGTCCTCACCACCCATATGAACGTCCAATGTAGGTCCTATAAGGTCAGAAGCCATTGCAGAGCACTCAATGTGCCATCCCGGGCGCCCGTGCCCCCAAGGAGATTCCCACCAGGGTTCTCCCTCCTTTTTCAGAAATTAAGGAAATGGAATGGAAAAGAAAGAGGAAAGCGTGCACCTTTGATTTTTTCCACAGTGCGAAATCGTTTTTGTTGTGCTTCTCCGACTTAGCTGCACTCAAAGCACCTTTGCTGCAATTCAAAAAGGAAAACACCTAACCAAAAAAAAATACCATCTCCATCATCTGTTTTTTCTTGATCTCCCACAGACCAAGGCTCGAGTCTGGCATAGAAATGGTCGGGGTGTGCAGAAAAAGCAACAGTGTCGAAGTAAATACTCTCGTTCTCTTCATATGCAAATTTATTGTCGATTATCTTCTGGATGAATTTGATGACCTTGTCAACATACTCTGTGACCCTTGAAATTACATCAGGTTGTATGATGCCAAGTTGTGTCATGTCTGAAGATACACAATTATTACAAACTCAGGGATAAAGATTAAAAACCTTCCATAAACTCGGCCTCATACTTTGAAGCATGTTTCTGGCACAATTCGCGCATATTGGGAACAGAAGCACCCAATGTGGAATCGAGGACCTGCCCTAGTGCATCATATGCTTGCTTTGGAGACAACAAAACTTCAATGGGTGGGAGTGGTTCATTCAACTTGTGCATTGTAAGTTCTACATTGGCTGATCAGAAGCATACAGTCTGAAGAGTGGCAATTGCTTCTTTGGCAACAACGACATCTTTATCCAAAAGAACAATGGTGGCCTTGCTTTCTTCAACTTTCAAGTTTTTATCAATATTCGCTTGGAGCTCTTTGGATAGCCATTAGACACAAAGGAAGGAGAAAAGTTGTCTTGTTACTTGTTTTTTTCTGTTCTATCCCTGCAATGTAAAGCTTCCACGAATCTATCATAAGGGTCACTTCAGCAGTTGTGACTTTCGGATGAGTCTTGGTTTTTTGAGAAAGTTAATGGTGGGAGGTGGGTGTCATGGTGGGGACCTTGATGAACTCGGAAATGAGGTGGTTACGCCTTGACTTGAGAATAATTTTATCATCAATGTCGGTGACATTCATGACAGCAAAGATAGAATAACCAAAGTAGTCTTCCATGATCCGTCTTATTACATCTATGGTAATATAGTTCCTGTTTTTGTAGAAGTCGTTTTACATAGTTAACAAACAAAAACCACGAATCTCAAGGTAACAACAAACCTAGCATGTCCCAAGTGAGATGAGTCGTACACGGTTGGTCCGCAGCTATACCACGACACGATTCGTCCCTGACTTGCACCAAACGGAACCAAACGGTCACAAGCCAAACTGTTCCTTACCATCAGTGTGTTTGAAGGTCCTTTACAAAAAAGAAAAAGTAAACAACTCGTGGGGAAAAAGGAACAAAGAAAGAGGGGGAAGAAAAGGAGAAAGAAAGTGAAAAAGAAAATGGAAGAACCAGTAGTTATTGTGGGTTGAATCCACGGTGGCTGGGGCACATTTTTCTTCGACTTCGGTGCAGCCGAAGACGAAGCAGGTGCTGTTGTCGTAATAGCGGTCGTCTCGCTTGTCGCGTTTCCGGTGCTACTCATCGCCGTGATGTGTGTTGTTACGATTATTTATTTAAATTGTTTTGTACCTTTCCGGGTAAAGTGTTCTGATCAGAGATCGTTGCAAAAAATCTAATTCGCGATACTGATACCAAATGAGACACCAACCCTAGGGCCAGTGGGTTGTTTGTGAGTGTTAAATGCACCAGTGATTTGCTCAGAGAAATAGATAGGGTTTGGTTTATATCTTGTTTTACCCCCAAGTTTGGGTTGATAGTATTTATTTAGGATTGTTGCACAGTGCACTCCATTTGCCGTTGACAGGACTTGATGTCAGTGGACCACTGCTGAATGACTTGTGGGTTCTTGTTCTCGAGTATCCACAACCAACCCTCTGCTCCGGGCTTCATGTGAAGTTCGAGTTTGGTGTTATTACACACAACCTAAGCATTTTAAATCAAAGGTGAGTGACAGGAAACTGGAAATGTGTGGGTTTGAGAAGCGGGGGAATTACATTGTGAATTCTATCAAGCTTCAAGGAAGTAAGCACCGAAAATGGTCTTCCATCCTGGATGTTGTAAGCCGATGGAATTCACTTCGAATTCACAATATACCTTGGGGTTCTTGATTTGATCACAGTACAATAATAAATCAGAGAAAAGATAGAGGTATGGTGCATTTTTGTGCCGTGGTGGTTTGCTTTTACTTGTTGCACCTTCCATCTTTTGTAGTTTTGTTGATACGTTTCCTTCCCTATTGACAGTGAGTTCCTTGAGAGTTAAGGGAGTTGGAACTCACCTCACAAGTTTTCTTCCCGCAACAACGAGGGCCTAGTTGCATGTGAGAAAAAGGGTGCTTAAGAAAAGGGACGGAATGGAGCGGAACTTACTTCGGTTTCTTCTCCAGTTAGAGTTTGAGCAATAGAAACCAATTTACGGGCATGTGTTGCCACAGAGGGATCAATTCCCGCGTTTAGAGTGTTTGTTGTATCAAGCACAAATTGATGTGCCTCGGCCAGAAGTGTATGGTCAGGGTGCAATTTACCTGTGTACTTCTGCATGTTTTCCAGCAGAAGCTGTGAAGATGTAATTAAACAGGAGTAGCCAAATTAAGCAAGAAACCAAGTAACGAGGCAACCGTTGCACTACAAGAAGGAAAGTTAGTATGGATATCAATAAATCCATGTAATAAAATCTGACCTGGCATTATCAGAAAAGCACCGAGATCAAAGTGAGTCTCCGTTTGCCTTCTCTCAAACTCCTAATATTATGTTGAGCAACAAACATTACTGAAGGAAGTACAAAGTACAGCCAACTGTGTTGCAAACTTTGCGTTCTTCTTTTTTAAATAGTGAAGAGATACTGTAGCAGCGCAATAATTTTTGAGATATGCCCCATAGGTCAGAAAGTTCTTGCCCTTTGTGGGAGAAAAAATAAATGGTAAATACTGACATATTTTTTTTTTTTTTTGGCATTGCATACGTGTATTAAGAATACATCTCCAATTGTAGTTGTTGGAGACCAGGAACTCAATTTGTCTGACAGTGCAGTAAGCAGCTGTTTATGGACACCAACAATCTCTGACCAGTTCGCAAATAAGCTGTACACTTCCTTTGATGTGAGTGTGGTGGTGGCTTCAGGCAGGAGAGTTTCAGCCACTGTGCAGAGATGAGTCAAGTAACTCTTTTCTGTTTGCATCAATTCAGTTGCAATGCATTGTCTAACGGCAGATTGCGCATTGAGCATCCTCTCTCTATCTGCCTCGTCTTGTTGCTGTTGCAGAGTACCCAACTGTGAGGGTGGTGGAACTGTTTGGGCGCTGTTGCGCAAACGCGGGAACTCTTTAGGAGCCAAACTGCCTGTCCTGTGCAGGCCACTTGGGCGGTGATGTTCCTTTCCCTCTTTAGCACACATTGTTTTATGCCTTTGGTGAGTTAGTTTTTGGTTTGGAACTTCACTTGATGGCTGTGTGTTGGGTGATTCTTGTTGGGTATTGGAGTGTAGAGCCAGTGATGGTTGGCTTGCAGGCGATTGTTCGGCAATATTTACAACTTCTTTTGCTCTCGTGTTAATTGTGTCTTCCGGCTCTTTTATTTCACTTTCTCCGGTCATTGGGGAGGGTAGTTCTTTTGCTGCAACATGCACTTCCTCGATTTTTTGCCTTGAACCTTCTTGCTGTACTGCCAAGGCCTCAGCTACAACTTTAGGTTTGGATGTAGATTCTTCCTGGTGCCTTACTTGCACTACAGTCTCTTGCTCACTCTGTCTGGCTTCAGTTTCTTGCCGTATTCCTGATACTTCAGTTTCTGGCTGTATTCCTGGGATTTCAGCTTCTTGCTTCTTTACTTCCTCTTCTCTCTTAGCTTCTTCTATCCTCTTCTCTTCTTCCCTTTTCCCATTTTCTTCCTCTCGCCGTGCTTCTACCTCACCACAACTGGAGTCTTGCCTTTCAACTTCCGGTATTTGAGGAGCACCACTTTCTAAATTGGTTTTTTGTTCCATTTCCACTTCTGTCTTGCTCCGGGATTCGGCTTCTGCCTTGCGCCGTGCTCTTCTTTCTGCTCGTCTTCTCTCTTTTTCTTCACGTTTGGTGTGCTCGGCGTCCTCCTGTACTTTTTGCTCAGGTTCAAGCAAAACTTCCTTCACTGGTGAGTTGACTTCAGTCTCCTCTTGGGCTTTTCTTTTTGCTTCTCTGGCTGCCCGCCGCTTAGCTTTCCTCTCCGCCTTCTTCACTTCCTCTTCTCTCTTTGCTTCTTCTATCCTCTTCTCTTCTTCCCTTTTCCTATTTTCTTCCTCTTCTTTTTCTAGCTTCCATCTTTGTTCTTCTTCTTGCCTTTGAACATCTTTTGGGTGAATTTCCTCCACCTGTTGATTTGCACACTCTGATTCCTGCTGCTTGGTAAATTCTGTATGTTTTAGTGAAGCCAGCTCTGCTTCTTGTTGTTTGGCGAGTTCCAATTCACGTTGCTTAGCAAGCTCCGCATCCCTTTGTCTCGTAAGCTCTGCTTCCCTTTGTCTGGCACGCTCTTCTTCCCGTTGCCTTAACAGTCTTGCCTCCCTTTGCTTTTCAACCTCTTCTTCCCTTTGTTTCAGTTCTGCTTCCTGTTGCCTTAAAAGTGCCTGCCTTTGGTTTGCAAGCTCTTCTTCCCGTTGCCTTAACAGTCTTGCCTCCCTTTGCTTTTCAACCTCTTCTTCCCTTCGTCTCATTTCTGCTTCCTGTTGCCTTTGCTTTGAAATTTGTTCTTCAAGCTCCGCTTGCCTTTGTCTTGCAAGCTCTGCTTCCTTTTGTCTGGCAACCTC
This sequence comes from Pelomyxa schiedti, assembly GCA_020536535.1. Taxonomy (NCBI): domain Eukaryota; phylum Evosea; order Pelobiontida; family Pelomyxidae; genus Pelomyxa; species Pelomyxa schiedti. The sequence continues at coordinate 53,408 of JAHLWZ010000839.1, forward strand.
GGCTTCCTGTTGCTTTGCAAGCTCTGCTTCCTGCTGTGATAGTTCTTCTTTGAGCTTTACAGCTTGCTGATGTTCTTCAGCTCTTTTTGCTTCTTCCTCCTTTAATTTAGCTTGCTCGACGGATTCAGGTGTTTCCTCCGCCATGCCTTCTGAGCTGTTTCTTCTTTCCTCCTCAACCCTCTGTACTTCCTCAGAGTTACTTGGAGTAGTCATATCCACATCTTAAAAGTGATTACTTGGTGACGACAGCATGAAGCATTTACTTGGGACGTCATCTTCAGAATAATCAGATTCTGAACTTGAGTACTCATCGGTGTCTGGTTGGGACTCTCTCCACATTGTACAAATTAGAGGATAAAAAAAGAAGAGAAGAGGTGGTACTCAATCTTCTGCAGCCTTTCAATTTCTACTGCAGACAGCTTTTTTGATTGTCCTTCATTGAGTAACTTTTTTTGTTTGTTTTGTTGTGTTAATTGTAGGGATTTGTGATTTTGGTTGGAAACTTTGAAGAAAAGGTATTCCATATCATACTTATCACGGAGTAACTCAAGTAAGTGCATTATATTCTCCGTATTCCCCATAACAACATCTTTTGCCAGATAAGGACTTTCCAATGGGCAAAAACATTGGGGTCAAAAGTAACCTTGTGCAGTGCAGCAAGTAATTTCACAAAATGTATGCTGCTCTATAATTCTCATCACTAGAGAAGCATTCTGCATGCATTGCCATAAGTTTCGTGGCTTCTCGTCATACAAAAAAGAAAAGGACTCCTTGGTGAGAACCTGATACAGGAATGGTCAATTGAAGAATAAGAACATCAGAAAACAGACTTCAAATAGTTTAAGCAACTTGACTCCTGTACGAAAATCGTTGGACAGATTAAACAGTTTACGCGGAGGCTCCAGTCTGCCAAGATATTTATTTGCCTGTTTGCTTTATTTTACTCTTGATGGTGGTGATGTCTGTGGGTTTGTCAGGTACCCATTCCAGTAATTCACATGTATCGAAAGTGACGTCGGCACTTGTATCATCTTCTTGTTCATCGAAGTCCTCAAAGGTCGACTCATTCAATGAGGCAGAAAACAGGGTTCGAATGTGTGAAGAATCTTTTATTGCAAGCTTAGTGAGACCTTGCTTATATACGAACTTGGCCAGTACATGTACGTTGTTGATGACCTTCGTTGTTTGAGGTTTGGTTATTTTGGGGGAAAAAAAGGCACAATGCAAACGATGCACAAAAATTTCTGGTAAAGATAAAGACTTACCACATTCATGTTCTTCCCTTCAAATAGTTCAACAGTGGTAAATAAATCACCACGTGGAAGACCCAATAAAGAACAGGCTCGCAAGTACGAATTAATATTTTCCTTGTGGACGGCACGTTAACAAACTTAAACTGGGGGGCGGGGGGAAGGAATAGGCTTACCATCTGAAGATAGTTAACATTAGAAGTGCTGATCTTTGGAATAAGGTCTGGCTTCAATTTGTTCATGAGACTTGGATAAAATAGTGTTAGTGGAATAAATATGTGTTGGGGATTGTTACTTGCACAGTATCACTCCAGATTTCAGTGCCGGCGCAAAAGGTTTGTTCAGAAATAAGTTGGGCTCATCAAGAACCTCGCATATCCAATTCTTTGCTTGTACTTCCAGCTCTGCACTATAGAGCAAGGTTACAATTCAGACTGTGGTTTTGGAAAGATTACCAGTATTTAAATTCTTCCTTCACTCTAATATCGTCCTCCAAGCTACTAACGCTTGGACGAACTGCAGCCAGAGCAGCTGGTTGAGAGGCTGGAGGGCTTGGGGTGACAGGAGGAACAACCGTTTGCACAATTGGTGGATTTGGGGGGACTGTGAGTTTTGAAGAGACTGGGGGAGTTGAAGTTGTGGGGGTGGTCAAAGGTGCAGAAGAAGACCCCCGCAGGGAAGAGGCGGTATTATTTTTTGGCAAAGGGATGCTTGGTGAAAGCGGTGCAGGTGCTGGTGCTGGGGACATGCTGCCAATAAGTTTTCCACTGCTTCCCTTACTTGGTGTCCTTTGTTTATTTATTAGTGGGTAATTAATTCCAACCATCTTACAGTGGAATGGTTGTCGGTATTTTATTCCCATGTTTCACTGCAAGTTGTTTCAGATAATCGAGGTTTGCCATGACCTAAGCCCTTATTACTGGAGGGAATGATGGGTACTGCAAACCATGAAGATGTCTTTATTTTCAAAGAGGTCAAGAGTGCTGGAAACTAACAGTTAGTTTCTCTGGTCCCCCATCACCAAACTTTTTTTTTATTGTTCTCCAACCCCTAGCCCACCATACTTGAACAAACTGGAGTTTGGGATCCCCATTCTCCTGCAAGCACCAAGGTATGCCTCAATGTTTTCCATTTGTTTGAAAGCAAGGTTGTTATAATTGACTTTGGGAATAATTCCAGGAGACAAAATGTTCACCAAACTAGGATATGAAAAGAACAGCCAAGGTGAGATAGTTCTAAAATTAATATTGCAAGAATAATTATTATGTTTCACAGTAAACTAACCCAAGCAGTCAATTCAACTAGTAGGTAGAACTCAAAAAAATCAATAAGCTCACAACACCCATCCCATAATTCTCAACAACAACAACAACATACTCGCACAGCACAGCCCCGGACTTGAGCAAAGTCTGCAACGACGCCGTAGCTGGCGTCCCACAACCAGAATTCGTCGACTCAGCACTAGCACTAGCACCAGTTGCCGCATTTGCAGCTCCACCACCACAACCACAGGCACTGAGCGCGGCGGCGTGCCTGGACGCGACGGCCGGCGACGCGGCGATCACCGACGCCACCCACGACAGCAGCTCGGCCTCCCGCGTGGCATCGACCTTGAGGCGCTTCTTGGACTCCAGCGTCTCGTTGAGCGACTCGACGGATCCACGTGACATCCCTGTCTCTCGTTTGCGTGCGTGAATACGGTTGCTCCCACAAGTGGGTGGTGTATTTTGTGGTTGTTTGGGCGCCTGTGTCCCTTGGATTTTCGTTGGGTGTGATCGCTGATCTTCGAGGAAATCATGTATCGGTTCATCTTTCGGATCTGAATGAACAGATGCAGGTTTGTGTTCTGCCCACACAAACAAATGGTAGCATAGACACTAATGGAACTTTAGGTTTTTTTATTGATAAACTTTGAGGTAGTTTATGGTGAAGTATGATTCAGTGAATGCTGAGGGATTGTTCTGGACATAACTATCACAAGTGCCCATGTTGGGACAATCCTGGAAACAAAGTCAAATTTGGAGTGTGTGCAGTAGGAACGGAAAAGAATAGATATTGGAGAAAGTACTCACATAAGGAAAGTTGGAGCCAGCCCAGTCCCCACAAAATGTGAGGTTGATGATGATACTTTGATCATAGAAATGATTGGAAGCACAATTGCTCCCCAGCATGAAGTATGCGTAAGGAGTCCCCCACGAATTAGGATTTGGTTGGTCACTCTTCAAGTCAGAGGGTACTACAAATATTGTTGTGGCTGGATTAGTGAAAACTTATGGTAGCGATTTATTAGCACCTGAATTGTGCAACCAGAAATATGAGGCAATCCCAGTTGAATTCCAGACTAGCGCATAAACACCACCACCCTTCTGGTTGAATGGTGTACCAAACGTGTAAGACTCAGAGGTAACTATACCACATCCCTGCAACTTTCAGATCAAGAGAAATTTAGCGGGAGCACCTGCCTGGTTGCTGTACTGATCCGAGGCATAAACATAGCAGTTATCAGCATTATTCCCAGAAGGCCCGGTTCCCCAGTTCCCCGTGAACATGTAAGAAGGTTCAGCACTCATATCACAACCATCATTGGTGTGGAGAGTTGTTTGATCTGAAACCTGCACATTCACACCTTCTATGATATCAATTTCACCACCATTTGGCCAATTTGGTCCACACTGTAGGAATATGAGATTTTACACATCAAGAAAGAAGTACAACAAGCCAAAATGCAGGCCAAGTTCCACAGCCTGAAGTTCACTTATCAGATGAAGTTTTTTTTTAGGTATATTTACCAGCAGGCATGTGGTCCAAGTCAATGGCGAAAATCCCCTGGTTCCATGTCTTGGTTGATTCAATTCTAACAGAAGCCCTGTTTAAAAATGAATCCGTACATCTCAGCAACGTAAAAAAGTGAAACCTGCCACTTCCACTGGAGACTGACCATGAATCTGCCTTGATTGTAGCTTGACTAGAAGTGGTTGAAACGAGACCCCAAGACCAAGCCTTTAAAGTTACACTCATTAGTCTATTTTACAAGGATAACTGCTGCCACAATGATACCTCCTGAGCTGTGGTGTAATAGACATATCCATTTGTCTTGTAAAATGAGACACAAAGAATGTCGGTGAGGAAAAAAAAAAAGAAGCACACTGGATCATCGTCAGAGTAAAAAGAAAATCCATCAAAGAAATTGTTCCCTATGTGCGAGTCCACAAGAGAATAACTTCATTGGCATTAAAAAAAGAACAACAGGAGCGAAATCCCGTAAGTTTGTTTCACCTTGCGGCGCCCACAACCATCACCAACCCCAGAAGACACCGCTTCATTTTCGGTTTTTGTGCAGGAAAGCCCAAGTCAGAAATTAAAGATCGATCTGCACAACACTGTGTGACTCCTGAGCAGACAATTCTCTGATGGGGAATCAACCCACCACCAGAGAACCCTTTTGTCCCTGTTTCCAGTCCAATCTCGAATGATCGCTTCCAGAAATTCCAGTATGTTCCACGAGAACGAAATAAACCTCCAGTGAGAGAAGCCAACAAAAAAAAACCGAGGACCACTTTCCACGATCAACCAGCACAGCCAGGGCAGCGGATTGAGGGGCCAAAGCGGGAAATAATAATAATAATATCAGCAAAACCGAAGAAGATGACAGGGGCTCGGAGGCAGTTGGCGGTGATGCTGCGTAAAAACATGTGGCTGCAAAGACGGCAGATCGTGGGCACTGTGTGCGAGTGCGCGTGTCCGGTTTTGGTTGTGTTTCTCGCTGCCTTTTATTTCTTCTGGTTTGCGTGGCTGGCTGAGCTCACTTCAAACACTGGTTCGTTTATTGGGGGGGTTTTTTTTTTTTTTTTTTTTTTCTCTTCTTTTTTTTGTCCCCCAAAAAAGATGGAGGTTTATTTAACATGGTTTGTAGTGTTGGATTACCCTCTGGAACCAGTTGAGAAACTGGGGACCTCCACGTCTTACATTAGCTGTTATTCATATGGATGCGTGATGGGGATTGTTCCAGACGATAATGAAACAAGAAGAATAGGGACCTTGGTCTATGAAAGAATAATGGCAGTATGGGCACCAGTTTAAGATTACATGAACATTGTTGGTGGTTACTCACTCACGATTCCCAGACATCACCTCAGGCATCAATGGAGCTGGTCTTTTTCTCCACTGTTGACGAGTTTGAAAAATATAATCAGGACAACAATGGAACAGTTTTTGGAGGTAAGTTCTGTACTTAAGTGCTTGCAATCTCACTTTCTATAACAGGAATTGTATTCACTGACACCGTGACCTACAACAACTATTCCATCCGGCTTCCATCATCTTTTCTACCTGCAGATACCAGCACCACATCAGAGTCTGCTGCCAATCGTATCGTCCCTATTCTTGAAGTTGAATGCTGATTTTTTTTTCATAGCCTTTAATTCAATGTATACATACCTCTCCAACGCGACCTTGTATGACTCTTCTGGTTTCATGTTGATGCAATCTACACTTGAGCAGACCCTCCTTGAAAAGCAATTCAATACAAGTGGGATGACATTATTTTCTCCTAAATCACGGGAGACTGTTTCAGCTGTTGCTTTTTCTCTTTCTGTTATGACCAAATTACTCCCTAGTGACCAGCCCATTGTGGTATGGATACCAAAATGTCTAATACTGAAGCTAAATAATTTTCAGGATATAATGTCACTCTTGCCAATGATTATCCCTTCATTTTTCTTGATTGCCTTTATCCCTCTTGTAGTTGTTGCACTTACAAACCTGGTAAATTTGAGCATCTTATTCCCCACAAATTTCTTTACCCTTGAATAACCTTGGGCAGGTTGGAGAAAAATCATCTAAAGTTCGAGACTATCTGCGAATGATGGGGTTAAAGCTCCATGTGAGTTTGTGCAGTCCACATCTATGACCATTTTTTTGACTTAGGGCAGGTGTACTGGCTAAGTTGGGCAATTACTCTTATTATTCCTCTATTACTTTCAGCGTTTGTTATGGTAATTCTTGGAATTGTATCAGGAATGTTTAAATACAGGTTAGGAAAAAGTTGGTTTTGGGAAATTAAGTAAATTCTAGTTCATGGCTCCTTGTCTTGTTATTATTTCTGGAGTTTGCTTGTAGTATTATGACATTCTGCTTCATGGCACAAGCTTTTTTGAATAACAGATCGTATTGTCTGATTTCCCACTGCCCATTTCATTTTCTTGCAGAGTTGCCATTGTGGTGGGAGTTGTTTGGATTTACTTGATTGGTGGCCTGATGGCGTACATCCCCGTCAACCGGGGACTATATGCAATTCTCAGCTTAATCGCACCTGTTGATTTTTATCTTGGTACGATATTGTTCTTTCCGATTTGGTTAACTAAGTGGTTTGTAGGACTTTATCAAATAGTCCTTGTGTGTAGCTATTTTTTCAATTAGTTTCATTTCCTTACATTCACAAAAAGTGTGAAGTAGAGAAAACTGGGTAAGGCGCCGAAATCTACAAATTATCTGACTCTCTCAAAGAATGACCTTTTCTGTTGCCCAGACAGCACCCCCCGATGGTTTATCCGTTTCTGTCCTACTAGCCATGATTTTTGTTGATACCCTTCTATATATGGTCTCTCCTTCATAGAGTGTACAGCCTTACTAACTATTATCACCAGGCTATCGCCTGGTATCTCAACGAAGTCAACCCTGGAGAGTATGGGGTACCAAAGCCCTATTACTTTCCATTTATGAAGTCGTACTGGTTTCCAACTAAGCGCAGGCCGGTACTCTTGGGTACAACTAGTGCACCCTCAAAGTTTGGTTAAAGGTACATAGACGCCGAAGTTGAAGAATTGCAGCAACCTCATTATGAAGATGCTACTGCTTTTGAAACATGTTCTACGCATATTAACATTCACCAGGTAAAAAGGGGGAGTAGAAACATGCTCAACAATTTTGTTAGGGTGTGCATTTGCAATTCTTGACCAAGACATTCCCCGGCATGGCATCAGCAGATCCTGTCCACGCCGTTGACGGGATCACTGCCTCTTTACATCCAGGTCTGTTAGGCAGTATCTCCTTTCTCTCCCACATGAATTAAGGGCAAATTTTCTGCTTGTTGGGGCATAACGGTGCCGGAAAAACCACAACTATATCAATGTTAACAGGCCTTTTACCACCCACTTCTGGAGTTCGTTCCCTTCACTCACTTTTTATTTAGTTATTAAATTTTAACTTTGTACAACTCTCAGGATGCAATTATAGAGGGTTTAAGTATCCGTTCTTCCATGGATCTGATTAGAGAGCGAATTGGGGTCTGCCCTCAGGTTCATTTAAATAAGAAAAATCGAAAGATTGCTCATAAGTATGTTAAGCATGACTTACTTTATGAGACTCTCACTGCCCGCGAACATCTCATTTTATTTGGTTCTCTAAAAGGCATACCATCATCACAGATAAACACTGCAGTAATTCTCAACAAAGTATCAATCTGTCTTTAACTGGCAACTTTCAGGTCACTGAAATGCTGGAAGCTGTTGATCTACAGACCTCCCCCAAGCAAGTTGTGAAAACTTTCAGTGGAGGAATGAAACGCAAGCTATCGCTTGCAATTGCACTTATTGGAGACCCGAAAGGTTTAACTTGATCTCGATTTAGGAATTTTCCTTATTTGTACACACCGAGATTAAAACAATACAGTTGTGTTCCTTGATGAACCCAGCAGGTTATGAGTCTTTGTTTCATCAAGTAAGTTAACATATTCAAGTGGTGTAGACACACTTTCAAGGAGTAAAATATGGAAGCTTCTGAAGACCACAAAAGAAAATAAAACTGTTGTTCTCACCACTCATAGCATGGAAGGTGAATTTACTTTACCTGTTTCACAATATGCTCAAAACAAACAACCACAGAGGCTGACTTTTTAAGCGATCAGATCTTCATAATGGCAAACGGAAAGGTGAGTTCCCAAACCAAATTAGAGAAATTTTTCCCCTTAAAAACCCAACAACAGCTTCGATGTGGAGGGACTCCTCAATTCCTCAAACAAAGGTAGTTACACCAACAAGACACTTGACTACATTACCACTAAACACTAGATACGGAATTGGATATTATCTTCACATCAACAAAACCTCCTCATGCGTAACAGCTGATGTAATGTCTTTTCTATCCAAAATCATTTCTGAACCAAAGCTGTGCAATGAATCACATAGTAATTTGGATATTCTCCTTCCACGCGCAGAAACTCACCACTTCAGCTCTCTTTTTGAAGTATAGATCTCTTTCTATACTTAAAATTGACTGGGTACCAGCAATTAGAAGCACTAAAGGATGGACTACAAATAGAAAGCTATGGGCTATCAAACACTTCTCTAGAAGATGTGTTTCTTCGCATAACTAGCACAGCCACAGCACCAGAAATCTCTGGTGAATCCCCTGGTATCCAACCCAAACTGGGTGTTCAAACACCAGACGAGCCAGAGGAAGAAGCTCCATTGATGAATGAAGAGGCATCTCCTTTTCTTTTGCATTCCACTGTGCCTTACGCATTCTTCTCCTTATAGCATATTGATGTTGCAGCAACTATGTTTGACCAATTATATGCTTTATGTAAGCAAAGGTTTCTGTTAAATTGGGCAAGTATTCGGGAATATAACCTTCGAAAATGGCTGACCGCAACCTTTTTCATGTAGCGTAATTGGAAACAACTTATATTTGCTATCATTGCTCCAGCCATCATTGTTTTGATTATTCTTATCCCACTTGAGGTTACTTTTATCTGCCCTTGTTTTTGTTATAAAAAAAACAAACAAAAAAAAAAAAAGCTCACTGCATACGCTATGCCTCAAGCTAAAGTGGAAAATCAAGAAGTTTCCCTTTCTGATTTTGCTCCATTAGAAATTCCTTATCTTGTATATCCAGGTTTGGAAGAGTTATTTCTTACACCCAGATCTAAAATATGATTTCAGGATGTAATCCACTAGATGTCTCGCATTTCATAAATGTTTCAAGCGCGGTTGGCTTTGATGTAAACTTCACCCAGATGACAGATTTGGGTACACTGGAAAACTATACAATGGACAAACAGGGCTTTATCCTTGCGTTGCTATTCAATAGCTTCAGTATTCAAAATTTAGTTTTCAATGTCACTGTATTTTTTCCCCTCTAAACAATCCCAACATTACTTATGTTTACCTTAAGCTGATGTATAATCAAAGTGAACCAAACTCCCCGGTAGCTTCACTCAATTTCTTATCCAACTCTCTGGCTTCATCTCTCGATTTAAATTATTACGTGACTGCAAATAGCTATCCTCTCCCTAGTGCTACTTATGGTATTCCAGAGAATTTCCTTGCGTTTCTCCCAAACTTCCTTCCAGAGTCGACTGCAGCAATCTCCTCTTATGTTTATTTCATGTTTTTGCTCGGGTTGATGGTAGTAAGTGCCTTGGGGGCAAAACACCTTGTTTTCCAGAGAGAAACTATGCTACGCTCACAGATGTATTTGTCTGGCCTACGGTTACCACCCTATTTCTCTTTTTTTCTCTTACCATTCTAGAATCTCTGTCTATATCATGACAAACTGGTTGGCTGACATTCTCATTTTACTTCCTGGTGTAGTCCTTGTGTGGGCTACTTTTTGGGCCTTCCAAGTATCCTTCTTTTTCTGTTCTCATACCTTACGCGTTTCAGGTCCCTGGATTGACGGGAATTTTATTTATTCCCTTCATGCTGTTGTGCATTCTATTTATCATTTCCCTGGTGATAATGAACCACGCCATTTCTAATTTATTCTCTAAATCAGAGTTTTGCCTAAGTAAGAGTTCCGTACAAATTCTGGTTCTAATGTTAGCCATGTAGAATGGATTGTAATAATCAATTTCTGCATCACACTCATACCAATTGCTGTTATGTGTGCCTCACTCTCCCTAGTATTTTTCTTATGAGCTTCTTTTTTGCAACAGATCTTTACTTCTCATTTTTAATCAAACTGGGCAACTAGGGGAGGTTATTACTGAAGTTTCTCCTTATATTGCCAACTGCCTTCCTTCCTCTGCATTCGTTTCTGGAATGAGGTCCTATAAAGATTGTATGCCCCAACTGTCTTATATCCAGCAGTTATCTTGCGGCTTTGACAAATTCTGTCAAGAAGCCCACAATCTCGGATGCTTTCACTTGGGACAGCAAATTTCCACTGAGCTTACTGGCCATATCCCTTGAAACATTAATACTTGCCACTATTTTGGTTTTATTCGAGTATTTGTCACAAAGGGTAAATATGTCAAAGAAACCATTCACGTATGCTCTTAAGATTTGCTTATTAGTTTGTTTCACATATCTAATAGCCGTCTTCTCCACGAGAACCCACTTGAAGATTCTGATGTACATGAAGAACGCCTCAGAGTTGAATCAAACCAAAGTAATCTTTCTTCGAAATTTGAAACAAAGTATGACGACCTGCTAGCTGAAAATGATATCGTTGTTGTCAACAAAGTGTCCAAAGCTTATCGCACCGATTTTGTTGTGAAGAATACCTCCTTTGGAATAGCACCTGAAGAATGCTTTGGGCTTCTTGGGTTCGTACTACTACTTTTCCCCCGATCTTCATTCTGACTCCTCACTAACTAGTCCAAATGGAGCTGGCAAAACAACGACAATCAGTATGATTACCGGGGATCAGCCTGTTTCATTTGGCAGCATAACATTACAAAATCAACCTGTCCGGGGGTTGAAGGAATCCATTTACGCACAGCAACGATTAGGGAGGTGCTTGCAGTCTAACGCTATCATTGACTATCTCACAGGGTAGGGTTATTTTTTTTCTTCTGCTCCTTTACTCACATTTCTTAGCCGTGAGCACCTGGAACTATTTTATAGAATTCGGCACCACTCTACCAAACAATTACGAGAAATGGTAATCAATAAGGTCATTCAGGAGCTAGGTTTGGCCTTCCTGTTGTTTACACAGGCATAACGTTCGCTCTCTTAGACCTGGTCGAAGTAGCTGACAGAATTGCTAAGGTTTACAGTGGAGGAAATTGGCGCAAGGTACTCCTCACTATTTCCTTGTACAAATTACCTCACCATGATGGTTGGGGAAATAGCTTTGTGTAGCCATTGCGACACTGCCTGGAAATAAGTATCAAAATTTTACTTGTATTCTTGTTTGCCTTAAGTTCTCAATAGGATTATTTTCTTGGATGAACCCAGTACCGGAATGGACCCTGTAACCCGCAGGGCCCTGTGGAGTGTAGTACATCAGGTATTTCAATCTCCCATATGCGCCAATTAATACTGTTCTTCACACATCGTTTTTCCAGGAGAGAGAACAGCATAAGCGGGCTGTTATACTTACAACGCATTCAATGGAGGTAATGGAATACATCCAACATCTACTTAACATTTGGACAGGAAGCCGAAAATCTATGCACCAAGCTAGCTATTATTGTAAAAGGCAGCATTCCAACTTATTTTCTGTACATTAACAGCTTAAATAAAGGTGAACTGCAATGCTTGGGCACAGTACAACACCTGAAGGCAAAATTCAGCGGTGGTTACCGCCTTTCTGTGCAGCTTGCACCTTCTACACCTGTTGAATCGTTTACCCAGTAACGAACTTCATAAATACACGCTCTTCAAACTAATCCCAACTAGAACTGTTGAGAACTTATTCCCAGGAGCGCAAATAGTGAGTCAATTCCTTGACCGAAGAACCTATTCCGTAGGAGGCTCCAAATTCTCCCTTTCCCGAGCCTTCAACGAATTGGAAGCTGCCAAAAGTTCTGGAGGTATGGTGCCCTCAGCAAATAGACAAAAACTTATAACTCCCGCAGTTGTCATCGATTATTCGCTCTATCAAACATCACTGGAGGAAGTGTTCCTCCAACTGGCCAGCAAACAGGAGGAAGATCACCAGGCCGTCTGATCATTGAACCCAACGCAATGTAACTTTCGGCTGCCCAAAAAAGAACCAATTGACATTTCATTTTTTTCTGCTTTGGCTATTGCGTTTTCCCAAACGGCCTTCACCATTGATTTTCCCACCAACTATCAACTCGGCAACAGCAACATCCACACTCTCCCCAACTTTCCCCCGCGACAACCACGAAACTAATAACAAAAAAAACCCACAAACAAAAAAAGACAAAACCAACCGCTAGCCCGCCCCACTCGCGCTCACGAGCGAGCCCGCGCTCATGTCGATGATGGACCAACAGAGCATCACCAACAACGGGATTCGCACTCCGCCGCCGATTCCGCGCAATAGCCAGAGGCGCGGCGCGCTGCCGTCGCTGAGCACCAGCCCAGGGCAGCAACAGCAGATACACCCACAGCAGCAACAACAGACATCCCCTATATCAATACCAACATCAAACAACAACAACGCAACAACCAACATTATGATGTTGAACACCACCAACAACAACAATGGCAACGGCAACAGTATGTACAGCAACAACAACAGCATAGGGGGAGGGTGCGGGTTCGAGACCGGCGGCGGGCATTCGCCGATTCTGACACAGACACAGGGCGGAGCGAGGAACGGGAGGTCGTCGAGTGTGATGACTCCATCTCCTACTAAACCGAGAGGAGGTGACAGGGACAGGGACAGGGAGGGGAGCAACAGGGACCCATCACCTTCTTATAATGGGGGTGGGGGTGGTATGAGTGCCAATGTGAATTTGAGCTTGAATGGGACTGGGATTGGGACTGGAACTGGCACTGGGACGGTAACTGCAGTCGGAACCGGCGGTGTCAACAATGCCAGCTTCAATGTAAATTCCAATGGAATGAGGCAAAAGGATAGGGGCCGGGAGAGGGATACATCACCCGGACGCACTCTTCCACCTGTGGGAAACAGTGTGGTTGAGGGGAGGTCCCTGTCCTCATCACCGCCGACGACGAAGGCTAGGCCTGGGCCTATGGGAACAAGCCCTACGGCTCAACCATTTCTGGCACCCATCAACTTGGCCCAGACTTCTGTAAATCCAAGGGCTTCTGGAGGGGGTGGAACCCAGTTCCAGGTGGAAATACACAGGCCAAAGCTAACTACTACCGCCACAGCCCACTGTGGGGAAGTGCACTGTGATACAGCTGAAGGTAGGGCCTCTGAAAACCCCGGGAGTCCGATTAAGAGTAAGCCTCTTCAGCCTTCTTCTCCATCATCACCATTCAAAACATACACCCCAGCCTCTCCTCAAATGAATGTATCTACTCCTCCTGTAAATATGGCCACCGATTTAGAGTCTTCTGATACCGCTTCATCTTGTTCTTCGCATTCTAATGATGCATTGGGCCAGTCCTCATCGTCGTCATCTTCACAAATGTCCTTAAGTGGGGCCCTTATTCCGGACTCAACAGTCGCCAGTGATGGCGTGACAATGACGGAAGGCCGGGAAGAAATGTCTGACAACCACCCAACAGCAAGCTCCGTTGGCAACGGTGAAGCACGGAACTGCCCAAGGACTGCAGTTAAAAATATTGATGGTGAGGACACAGAGGGCTACACAGTAAAAAACTTTCTCCTTGGCAAAGACCTTGGAGCTGGGGCCACAGGTAAGTCAGAAAGGATTTCGAGAACCTTAACCTCTGTAATAGGTAAAGTCAAACTTGGGCTCCACAAAGACAACGGGTACAAAGTCGCAATCAAGATGATTGATAAAGACAACATGAAAGACAAAGTTACTGCACAAAAGAAAATTTTGAGGGAAATAGGCTTACACAGGCTGATAGATCACCCTCATGTTCTGAAACTGTACGTGAAGCTAATCTATTTTATATTTAACGGCTGATTTTTTTGTAACAGGTATGATGTATACGAAACGAACCGCTATCTGTGAGTGTTAACTATTTCTTCCATGTAATGTCCCAGAAGAAATTAACGACTGTAAGAATGCTTATACTTGAATATGCGGAAGGAGGTGATTTGTTCAATTATGTGAGGCATTGTCCTGTGGTTTTGTCCGAGGCACAAAGAATATTTCAGCAATTAATATATGGACTGGAGTACTGTCATGCTATTGGCATATCGTACACCCTCTGTCCATCTTCCAATTAAACCTAACTTTTTTTCTTCAAGTCATCGAGATTTGAAACTAGGTTTTCCTTTCCATTTTGCTACTCAAAACCCTTAACTCCCTTTTCTCAGAAAACATGTCTGTTTCCCCTAAATGACTTACTCCTGACACTTTATCTTCCTCACTTTAGTTTATTAGACAAGCAACGAAATGTTAAAATTGCCGTATCTCTCTTCCACAAATGCGTCTATATCAACATATTTCCAGGATTTTGGGATGTCTGCACTAATGATCAATAACCACCTTCTTGTAACCAGTTGTGGGAAAGTGTTCACAATTCCTTTTTCACGCTCTGATTTTTTTTTTCCCCCACAGATCCCCGCACTACGTTAGCCCAGAAGTTGCAACGGTACTTTGAATTTGCTATTTAAACTCAGATGACATTCCACAGGGCTCATCTTATGAAGGAAAACCTTCCGATATTTGGAGTTGTGGTGTAATTCTCTATGCCCTTACCACTGTTGAGTACTATGTTTCCTTTTAGTTGATTAGTTTCCTAACTTGCGCTAAGGGGAAATTACCTTTTACAGCGGCAGATGGAAATACAAGAGAAGTGGTGAGAATTTCCGTCTTCCTTTTTTATTTGTCTCACTGATCGTTATGAATTGCAAATAACTTTCACAGTTGGCTAAGGTAATGAGTTTCCATCTATATGAATCTAATCTGTATAGGTCAAAGACGGTCTATATTCCCTTCCTCCAGATATGCATCCAGACCTACGTGGTCTCATTTCTTCAATGCTCGTGGTCAATCCAGCACACAGAATTACAGTTGAGGGAATTAAAAGGAATCCGTGGTTTATGTCTTCAGGATACCATCCAATCCCTGTTCCTCTAGAAGATCACGTGTGCCTTAAATGAATTGATTTCTCCACACTCACTATTTTAGACACCACCCCTGAGAAGTTGTGAAATTGACACTAACATCTTACAAACATTGTCTTCCTTTGGAGTTGGCACAGTTGAAGAAATCTACTCTGCTCTCACATACACTGATATTTCGGCGTACGCCCTTTTTTGGCTGTTGCAAATTGTAATCACATCCACAGCAATAATGTTATTAGAGCATACTACAGGATTCTCCTCAGGCGTTGCTCTCACCAATTTCCCGAATACCAGAAGTGTGTGCCCTTTTTTTCTATTGTTTTTGATGTTTACCTGGAAACTATCCCACCTCCCAGGGGCTGCTCTCCTCCCAAGTCCGACTGTAACGAGATAAAGTATCTTACCGCTTCGCAATTAAACATGTTCTTATAATCCACTATAGGGCAGCAGCCAAACATGGGTGGAGCAGCGTGTTTGAGAACTTCCGGCCTCTGAGCAGACCGCTTACTTACCCCTCCACACTAGCACCCAATGATCTGCACTCGGCTATACGCACTGTACTGCTGAACTTAGGATTCCACATTCATACCGAAACCAGCACTGATAGCATCTATCGGGCTACCTATAACACACCACTGGGTACATCTTTTTCTCTGGGTAATGAATTCCACTAATATTCCTCTTTTTGCATTATGTAGCTGGTGGTAGTCTGTCTATTGTGGTGCTGATTCACACAGTGCAAGTACGAGGCCTCAACTTCTTTATTGAAGTACGCATGGAGAATGGAAGCAATAGGCTTTGGGAAATTATCTCTACTCTGTTTCATATTGAAAATAAGTTGTAATTTATGAGAGAAACCAAAAATGCAAATCGAAAAATGCGTGACACCCCTTTTTTCCCCTATCCCCATCGAGGCAGAAAAAGAAGATTGATGATGATCGGAAGACAAAAAAGAACAAAAAAAAAACAAAACAACAAGGAAAAAGAAAGGACCAACCAGACACATTCCGGGATGCCGAAGCACCCAGCGCAACAACCGGGGAGTGGTGTCAACGACCCCCACCAGGGACGCCGAGAGGCGCCGCGGAGGCCCCACCCGCCCAGCGGCTCGGCCACCAAGAAAAAGCACCCGGGGAGCCTCGCGGCCAAGAAAAAGTTGCCCGCCGCGGCCAAGCACCAAGACAGCGACGCCACCTCGAGCGGCAGCGAGGACTACTACGACTACTCCACCGGGGGCTGCAGCGGGGGCGGCGGGGGCGGCGGGGGCGCCGGCGGCTACGAGGGAGAGGGAGAGGGCGAGGGGGAGGGGGAGGAAGAAGGCGAGGGGCACCGGCACCGCCACCGAGGGAGTCCCTGGCCGAGAGCGAGGACGAGGAGGGAGGGCAGCTGGTTGTGGAGACCAACGGAGATGGACGGCGGTTGTGGGTGTGTACGATAGTCAAGGGGGGATGTCTGGCCACCAGCCCAGGGGGGCTTTTTGGGGAGTGGGGGCAGCGGGACGTCTAGTTTGCGTGCCGTGCACTATTCCCATAATTGCCTCGCGGGGCTACTTTGCTCTTGCTTGGCGGCAGGGGTGGTTTGCTGACTACTGTGGTGTTGTGTCTGTGCTTTTGCTGGGTTCAAAAGACATTCCAGTGGGGCAGGGCATAAATCAGTAGGAAACAAAAAGAAACATAATAAAGTACCACTCCCACCAAGTAACAGCGGGATGTGCTTTGCTTGATTTTGCCTTTTCAAAAACTTCTGGTGCTTGGTTCATTGTCCTGAAGAAGGTGGTAAGGTAAATGTTGGTCTCTGAGTATTACTGTTGTAGTTGTATTAATTCACACTTGGGTTACAGTCCCAGGACTTTTTACTACATGAAGAGTGAAGGCTATTTTCCAAGTAGACCCTGGTGTCCCAACCTTGCTTCTGCCACAGAAGATCCAATGGGTGATCTGTTGTGGCCCAGAAGATCTTCCTCAGTGTACTCCCTTTCACTCTCTTGAGAGATGTCTCAACTACCATCACACACTGTAGAGCCCTACAAAGAACATAGAACAGTCTCAAACTGAGATAGTGTGCATAAAGCACTGACCAGAGATTTCAGAGGGTATCAGAAAGCTCGGTTTTCTTATCCTTGCTCCCCTCTTGTTATACCATATGTTTCCTCATGTTCAGTCACTGGTTTTCTTCCAATGTCAAGCACCTCTCCATGTTTGACCACATTTTGAAACTCACTGCTTTTGTGGATACTGTTGCAGGATTCAGAAGAAAGGGTTGGCATTGGAAGAAACCCAGTGATCAAACATGAGAAAACAAATGGTAAAACAAAAGGAGCAAAGAAGAATGGTTGAGTTTGTTTCCTGGGAAGGATATCTACCAAGCCACAGTAGATGTTACATCACCATCACCCAAGCTCAGGAACCAAGGAATAAAGTAAAGTTTGGAGAAGAACAGAACCCCTTTCATCCCCTATCATTCTTTAACAAGTTCACACATGGTGGAGGACTGTTACCTAGAAATGGTCCATTGGGTGGAAGAACAAGGTTGACTTGCACAAAGTGAAAAAACAAAAGGGAACAAAAAAAAGCAGTTGGATGAGACTGTGAAGAGCCCCAGTGGAGCATACTGCTGCATCAAGACTCAACCTGAGTTTCTGAGTGGAACTCGGTCGTGGTCTGCCGCGATCGTTCTATAGTTCAACTTGCCTGGACAACAACCAAGTATCTTGTGGAATCGATCGAAGGTATTGGACCCATCTGATCAGTGTTCGCCGAATCAGAAACACTTTTTCGGTTTCGTTTTCGGCGCTAGGGGAGACAGCAACGTTCTGGCGCTGTTGCAGAAGTACGCGTTGAATGAGCCGATTTTTTACGTTCTTGAAGTCGGGGCTCTCGTCGGCCAATTCGGCCCTCGACAAGGCTGGCGACGCCGTCGTACAGGCCCTACAGTTGGACGGCCCAGTCCCACAATCCCCGTCGGGGTCTCGAAGTAAAGAGCAACCCCGTCCCACAATTCCTACCGCACAGCCCTCCACGGCACTCTCCGGCTCTACAGGAGAATCTACCGCCACTTCACCGACGGACCTCACGAAGTCCCAGCCGACAGAGGGAGAGGTCGACGCCGAAGCAGCGGCGGAAGGTGATTATGGGAACGACGAACAGAATGCTGCAGAAACCGCAGGAGGAGACGGAGGCGCCGACAGTGGCATTGCCGATGACGTCACAAACACCGTTGATGATGAGCAGAATCAAGAGGATCAACAGGTCGATATACAAACAGACGAGAACCTGACTGCTGAGAATCAACTGGAACAAGGAATTGGAGGACAGGAGGATTCCAATCGAGAACAACAGAACCAGGGAACTGGTGGGGAGTTCCCTGCACTTCCACCGTCGCTGCAAATGCCACTGCTGCCTACTTCCACTTCAGCTTCCAAGAAAGTTGCAACAACACCACAGAAGCCTTTCTTTAAGGACTTCTTCTCTCTGAGTAAGTTCACTTATTCCTCTTCCTTTCCTAAAGTACTCATCAAAATTGTTATCATCAGATACTCTCAGTCAATTGATGATGGACACAACACCTGTGCAAGTAACTGTTCCAGATGACTTGTGTGATGGATTGAACTTCCTTGCTGGCAAAGAACTGTTGAATCACTACAGTCAAATGGTTTTCGCACTTCAATTTATGCCAACTGTTCCTTACATACTCTTTAAGATTACCGATATGAGAAAAACCCACACACGTTTAGGGCGTCTTGTGGAAGATGCCGAAGTTAGAGTTCCCCCAATGGTAACGAAATGTAAATTGGAAGTGGTCACAATGCAAAAATTTCACCAAGAGCTGCAAGTGTTGCCTCGAATCTCCACTACTATTGCTTCCATGCGAGAAAGAGTGCTGGTACAGATTCCTTTTTTTTTTAGTTTGCACCCCAGTTTCACTGAAAATAGGCTGCAGCAAATGTTATGCAAGAATTGGAAGCTCGCATCTCTGTGCAGAGCGAGCTAGTTGCGGCCGCCCAGCATGAGGCCTGGAAGCAACAGCAAAGGAAAAAATTAGCTGAGTATAAGCAGATGAAAAAGGAGCAATTACAAGAAGCTGACGAGGAATATTCTATGAGAGGGGAAGTGGAAATACCGCTGTTTTCTTTCTTGACAACACCCGTCGTTGTGCCCAGGTCAACTCCAGAAAAGAAAAAGCACCACTCACACAAGAAGCACCACAGTCACCATGAACACAAGAAGCGTGACACACACAAGCACCACCATTCACACACTAAGCGCAAATCAAAATCCAAAACGAAGCACATGCCAAAACCAGCAGCTCCATCCACACCATCAAAACCGGCACCAAGCAGCACTTCCGCAACAACAATACCAGCAACACCCTCCACATCTTCTTCCACACCAGCATCAACACCATCTAAAACATCCGGGGCACTAGAAAAGCTTATCATCGAGCAGGACCCTGCCCTACTTGGCCAATTCCTTGCTTGGCATGCATCACAGCAACAGTCCCAACAACCACAAGCAACACCAAGTAAATCCAAGCACAAGGCATCGTCCAAATCCTCAAAATCCAAGTCCAAATCCAAGTCCTCCAAGTCTAAATCCAAATCAAGGAGGAAGAAGCATGTGAGTACATCCAGTAGCAGCTCAGTTGAAAGTACTGACGAGTCGTCTGAATCCTCTGGCTCCGAAGAAATGTCCTCAAGTTCCAACACTGACACTGATACTGACAGTGATACAACCTCGAGCACTTCTGGTGCTGACGGTTCATCGTCCTCAAGCTCCTAATTTAACCCCCAATATCAAAAACACAAGTGTTTTATTAGCCTAAACGAAAAACCCTCCCAAAAGTTTTTTTCAACCCATCAATCCAAACAAAACAACATGAATAAGGAGCTGACGCCGCCGTACAAGTGGGCCGACGACCGATGTGCTGTGTCTATCACGGTTCCGGTTGCGGGAATCGATCCTGCGACCGCTAGGCTCTCGGTTCAGGACGAGGGCAGGGTCCTGCAGTTGCGCATGACGCAATCGGTGACGTCGAAAGGGACCACGAGTGTTAACAAGTTCAAATTGAACTTGACTTTGTTTGCGCCAATTAGGCAGGAGGTGTGTGTTTATCCGTCTTGTTCAATGTCATTTACATACGAGACCCCTTTTCTATTACTTGTTTCCCTATTCTTTCTTCATTGTATTTTTATGTTTTCCTTTCGTTGTGTTAATTTTGCGGGTTATTAACGTACTATCTAGGATTGTGTGGTAGATGTGAACCCCAGGCGTGTGGTGTTAAAATTGCCTAAACTGGAACCTGGTGTGAAGTGGAAGCAATTGCAAAAAGCCGGAATACCAAAACCACCTTCCGAGTCTATTGACTGGGATAGAGTATAAATTTATCCCTTGTTTTGGAGGAATAATCTGTTAAGGTACAACTTGATGATGAAGATGACAACACGGATGTCATAGATATAAGCCCACTTGACAATGCAACACCTGATACCTTTGTTTCGCGTATTTTTGCTAAACCGACTATGGTGGTATATTTCCATTCATTCTTTTCTACACTCCTTATTTTATTCAAGTGGCGGAAGTTCTCAACTGCACTCAACCTGCAAATTGATCAGTAAGCTTTTTACTTCTCCTAGGACAACTTAAAAAAGGAGATTCGCAGGTGGGACATAACTTTTTACTATCTAGTGTTTTTATCCCTACTCCTGTGCCCCTACACTAAGGTATTGCATAATAATGTGGGTTCTGGTTTTTTTATACGCAAATACAAGGTGGAGGAAAGCTTCAATGTACAAGCGATGCATGATATTATGTACCATGGCTGGAACTTGGACAAGGTTTTCCGTGGTAGACAAATTGTTTTATGTTTACTGTAGCACAGTATGACCACTTTGAGTTTCCTGGCGTTGTTCCTAGGACCTTTATTGGTGCAGTGGCCATAGCCATACCATCTCTTCCTTTAAGTCTTATTCTACGGGTACTGTACTTTCCAAAAGTGCTATCTCTGTACCTGGGTATTCTAATCGAAAACCCAAATAATCGGATTTGACTGTTTTATAGTGCGGTTTATTCTTGGCTGCACCGTTGCAACATGTTTTGGAAGTTTCCGAAAGGAAGTTGCTTCTCGTTTTGGTAAGTCTATCTCATTGTCCCTATCTCATACCATACCAGGATATGAAGCTGGCTGTTTCATGACTTTCATTACTTTCACCCAATTTCATATCTTATTCTATTCCACACGGCCTTTGCCGAACACATTTGCATTTGCCTTGGGTACAGCACTTCTTTATTTCCAGGATCTAATCTGTATCAGTTGTGGTTTCGTTCACACTTTTGTCACGAGGAGGCTACCTCAAAGCTGTAGCAGTTCTGGCCTTCACTTGTATCGTATTTAGGTGTGACGTTGCTGTTCTTGCTGCTCCGATTGTTCTGGAGATACTGGTGCGCCGCCTTGTACCCATTAGAAAGTTACTGTTTTGGGGAATCGTGGCATCTTTTGCCAGTCTTGGTAACTTTTTCTTGGAACAAAATCGAAGCATTAACCTCTTCCAGCCCTCACAATAGTTATTGATTCTATATTTTGGAGGCGCCTAATATGGCCTGAAGGTGTTGTTTTCTATTTTAACACTGTACTGAACAAGAGTCACGAGTGGGGGGTATGTTTGCACTCATCCAGCTCTCCTCTTACTAAGTGCAGATAATGCCTTGGCACTGGTATTTCACAAGTGCCCTTCCTCGAATGCTTTTATTTTCAGTTGTGTACATCCCATTTGGAATATATGCTGAGCCTAAACGCCTAGGGCCTCTGGTATTTTTCTTTTTTTTGTTTCTCTTCTCTCACGTTGTGAAAGTATCGCCCCGTTATCATCTTCCTGTGCCTGTATTCCTTCCTTCCTCACAAAGAATTGCGCTTTATTATTCATGTAGCTCCAGTTTTGAATGCTATTGCGGCTGTTGGCCTTTCTTATTTGTGAGTCAAACTTGTAAGAAAGTGAGGAATACTCAGTTACGATCCCAATAGGTGGCGCAGAATCAAGAAGATCACCAAGAGAAAGAGCCTGGCAACACTTCTTTCCATTGTATTGATCTCTGTTATTCTTGTGGATGCAGTTGCATCAGCTGGCTTTTTCGCGGCGTCATCATCAAATTATCCTGGTGGCAGAGCCTTAACAAATCTCCATTACTCTGAGCGCACAGGTTTCATATGTACCACACATTCCACTTTGCAATAACTTGTTCGCATGTTGAAGACCCCACTCGCGACTATTACGTGCATATCGATGTGCCGGCTGCCCAAACAGGAATATCCCGATTTTTGGAACGCAGTGCTCCATGGAGGTTCATTCAAAGTTCTTATTCACACTCTGCACCAACCTTTGTTTCAAGATACTCCAAGCAGGAAGGCGAAATCGATGTTGAACAGTTCACACACCTGGTTACGGCCAACAGAACCGTTGCTGGGTTCCATGAAGTAACACACGCGAATGGGTTCTCACATATAAGCTATTCCAGTGCAATTGCGGCCGTGAAGAGCCTAGCACAATGGCCTCCTGCCCCACGAGAAGCGTGGAATCACCTAAGGTCTATATATGCCCTGGAGCCCAAAATATTCGTTCACAAGAAAGACCATCACCCTCCCACTCTGAAGCCTTTCTGAGCAACCAAAAGCCAGACACAACAAACCTATGTTCCACAACACTCCAACTTGACTTTGGAAAATGAACCAAAAACAAACACTGAAACGCCCTGTGAGAAGTGGCGAAAATTATCCTCTCGTTTTCATCACATTCCGATAAATCCTGTTACGTTCCCTTTCTGCTTACATCGTTGTTGGTTGTTTTGGCACACGAGGAAAAAAATGCAGGAGCAGGAGGCTGCAACGACGGACGGATCTAGATCTACGTCTAACACTACTAGCAGTACCGCCGAAAACGCGACAAATGCTGCCACATCTTCAACGACTACGGCATCTTCGGGTGGTGATGTTTTGAGTGAGGCGCCGGTGGTTGAAGTGGAACCTCCAGAGGAGGAAAGTGGCGAAAAACCGCCTTTGACGTTTGGTGGGAAGCCGAAAATCCCGTTTGGGCGGCCCAATGCATCCACCACAGAACGTATTGTAAAGAGCGTGCCGTACCCTGCTGCCGACCCTATTCCCACTGAAGTCCTTTTTGTTGTGTGTCACGCGTTGCTTTGATCTTCTTATGCCCGTAAAATCGTAACCTCACTTGATCAGGATGATGGAATTGATGTGGATGCTCTTAGGAAGCACTTAGCCCTTGAGGGTAAACTAAAAGTAATCTCCCTCAGTCGTTGTATCGAAATCTCTTAAACTAATCCAGGCACAAGACGTTCTCACAATTGTAAAGCGAGTTAAAAATATTTTCCTTAATGAGCCAACTCTTTTGCATATTGATGCCCCTCTAACCGGTGAGATAAATGTGATCCCCCAGCTTTATGTCTGGCTTGTTGTTATCCATGATGTGAAATGAAGTGTATATGCGGATCCATAACCTCACATGTCATCTAGTTTGTGGGGATGTTCACGGCCAGTTCTGGGATCTCATGAAACTACTTGATATTGGAGGGAATGTTCTTAAAACAACATATTTATTTCTTGGGGACTATGTTGACCGGGGAAACTTCTCTTGTGAGGTGAGTGACTACTTCTCACCACAGTAACTCAAAAACTGCAGGTGGTTTTTTTGCTCTATGCACTCAAAATTACCTATCCAAAAACTTTTTGGATGATACGAGGGAACCATGAATGCCGCCATCTGACAGAATTTTTCACATTTAAGCAAGAATGTACATCATACTCAACACAGTAGCTTTCTCAGTCTCACAAGGTCTCCACAAGTATAGCCAACAAATTTATGACGCCATCATGGAGTCATTTGATGCTCTGCCCCTTGGTGCCCTTGTTGCCGGCCATTTCCTATGCATTCACGGTGGGATATCTCCTGAAATTCGTACAGTAGGTCATATAGAAGTTCGCATAGTTCTAACTTGATCCCTTGTGCCACTGCAGTTAGATGATATTAAGCGCATTGACAGATTTCATGAACCACCCCAAACTGGTCCCATGTGGCAAGTTTCTTAGATACTGGGTTTTTTTTTTAAGTCACTACAGTGATCTTCTGTGGGCTGATCCTGCCGAAAATTTTACGTCTGACGAAGTATAAATACCTAACCCAAGCTCATCCCAATAACTATCTTTTAGGTTTACTCATTCAATGAAGTTAGAGGGTGTTCTTATGTATTCACGTATGATTTTCATTGTTGCGGCTTTTGTCTAAAGAAAAAAAAAAAGATTTCGTGCTGCATGTGCTTTTCTGGAACGGAATAGACTTTTGTCGATCATAAGGGCACACGAAGCACAGGATGAAGGATTTAAGATGTATTTGCATAGGTACTCCATAGATATTAATGTGACTGTATAACAATGATTACTTATTGTACCTTCCGCAAACACTACATATAACTTATGTTTGAAAAACAGGGAAAATGCTCCGTTTCCAACAGTGATAACAGTTTTCAGTGCTCCCAACTATCTAGATACATTCAACAACAAAGGTGCTGTTCTCAGGTAAAACCCACATAGGTTTACTTTATATCACACTCACTTCCTCAGGTATGAACGAAATTGTTTGAATATTCGGCAGTTTAATCAGGTTACTTATCGAAAATTCAAACCATTGTAACTCTGCACAGGTTCCACATCCCTACTGGCTGCCAAATTTCATGAACGTTTTTACTTGGTCACTCCCCTTTGTAGCTGAGAAGAGTTTGTAACTCAACCACAATGTCATTTACCCATGTTCGTTAGTTGCGGAGATGTTGCTTTCATTCCTACGGTTATGTGATGATGCTGATGGAGTTGGGGATGATGATCAGGATGAACGAGAACTGGACGCACTCTTCGGAAAATCCGAACCTACAAGAACAAGAAAAATTTCCCATGAGCCTGTTAGTGCAACAGACTCTGTAGAAGTTGCCCGAGCAAAAAGAAAATATGCTTTGCAGCAAAAAATCCTCAGTGTCTCAAGATTTATGTCAATCTTTAACACCTTACGGTACCTTCCCTCTCCCACACACCACCATTTCACCTTCCCCTAGAACTGAGCGTGACACTGTTCTTCAAATAAAACAAATGACTGGAGGTGCGTCCGTTCCAAAAGGACTCCTATTGGAGGGACCAAATGCCCTAATCCAAGGTGACTAAAGCTTGAACTACTTCGTTTTCTAATGTATTTCCCCAAAAGCACTTGGATCCTTCAAGGCGGCGCAACTGGCAGACCGCATGAACGAGAGACGACCCCCAATGCCAACAGGAAGCAACACTACATCTCTCACCTCACCCAGAGTTGACGACCCTGGTGGCATTCAGACTCCTTCCCAATCACCAAATTTATTGTCCACCGATGACACACTGTAATTTATGTGTAACAACCATGGTACATTACTCCTTTGTAATTAAAATGTGAGTGTGCCCTTGTTTTTTCCAAAACTCAAATGCAAATTCTTTCTCTTTTAGTCTGTTTTGGGCAAAACACATCACAGCAAAAACTTTTTAGCAGTTTCGTAGGTGAACCAAGTGAGGGAAACAGTAGGCACAACTTTGGCATATGAGGGAATGATTCCACGGTAGAATCCACGGATTCCTTGTGTGGAATATATGGAACGGGCAGTTCCTACTGTAGTTATGTTGCCAACAACAGCACCCGAGGCCGTGCGCTTCCTTGCTGTGGCCATCATGGTCCGCTTCACTACATCCAGAGGATACATGACTGACATCGCTACACAGCCGGAAATGGCGCCATAAGCACTGGATAACAGGACGCTCTTGACACGGACTCGGCTCTCGACTGCTTCCTTCACGAGCTCATAGGCAGCAAAGTTGATTGCGTTGAATGGGGCTACATTCACTATGGAGGCGGTTACTCCAGTAAATAGTGACCGGATTCCCTCTTCAGCAACCATGGTGCTCAGAGTTCCCATGATGCCTTGGAATTCAGTCAGTGCGATTCGGTACTGCAAGAAGGGTGTATTTACCTTTGTACTTGTCAGCACTGGAGCTACGCCCAACTTGGAGTGTAATGCGGGTCCTGGCAACATCAAGAGGATGCGTAAGAACCGTGGAGATAACACCAGAGCAGGCACCAACAATAAACTGTGTAATGGAGTCAATTGTTGTTAATTCCAAAAGGAAAGAGAATGACCTTCCTCCCAGCAGGGAGCTGCTTAGCGCCTGGTGGCATTAGGGCTCGTTTAAACGTTTCAAATGCCAAGAATTTGACGGAGGAAGTGGGTAATACCTGTTGCAGAAATAAATGAAGGAAACCACAGTTAAGAAAAAGAAACGGTGAGGGAAGAAGCTTACCTTGACGCAGTTAACACCATTTCCACGCAAAGAGCCACGAATGCCCTCTGTTTTAATCATCTGGTACACACTCCCCAACACACCAGCACCATAGGGAGAAGTACCATTCACCTATTTGTGATTGGTGAATTGTTTTCCAAAAAACAAAACAAAACAGCCAACACAACACATATAAAATAACCCATACAGGTACGAACCTGCATGAACACCTTGAGACGTTCCAAAGGAGCCGTGGCAGTGCGAGACACCACGCCAGCCAATCCACCAGCGAACATCGTGATCGCTCGTTCCTTCATCGTAGCCCCTTGTCTAGCCCCTCGCGGCATCTTTGATGGCAAACGAAACGGTTGGAAGGAGCGTCCGATCAGAAGAAAAAGAGATGGTACAAACAATTGGCTGAATAAAAAAATCAACAGACCGGAACACTGTACTTTTCGTTATCATCGCTCAGGATCGGCGGTCAGGTGTTTTTTTTGTTCAGCCAATTGCCCCAAATGTCAAAAGAAACCTCTTCGGTCTTTGTGATGTGGCTGTTCATGTATGGGTAGTCCTTGTGTGTTTGTGGCCTAGTCGCGCTTCCTCAAACGCCACATTTTTTCTTTCACCGCGTGGGTATTTGCGTCTTTGCCACCCATAATGCGCTCGCGACCCTGACTGGTCCGGAAGACCACATACGCGTGCATAGTGCCCGGCTTGCGACTCATATAAGGTCCGGCGACGTGGTCAACCTCGGCGGAGCCGCCAAAGACCTCCTGAATGTCTAACCAGGTGAGACCCGCTGGGATTCCCTCCACGAGTATCTTATATGTGGGCCTAATTACCGTAGTTACAATGATGATAGTAATTGTGATATTGGAACTTTGCGGCAGGATCTTCATCACTTATGACAATGACCTCCTTGTTAGACGCCGTTTTTGAGATCTTTCTTTTGTTGTTTTGTTTGTCTTTTTACGGGGGGTTTATTAACCATGGAGGCAGGGAAGTAGTGTCTGAAAGATGATAAAGACCCAAATTTTTGGATAGAAAAGCTAGCAGCAAACAGCAGAGGTTGTAAAACAGACCACAGAAGAAGTGTAAACAGCGGTATGTCTCCATTTTGTTTTAGGTCACCCTCACTCAAACATAGGGCTCCTTCATGCAAGCAACTCGGTAGGACTGCAGACGAACTTCAGGTATCTTCTCTGTTTTTCTGTTTCGAGTTCTCACACTTTCTAACCACACCAAATTAGCCACCAAAATATCAGTCACATTCCCCAGTCAACCAACCAAATCACATTTGCACCCAACCCAACCCCCAACCACTAACACCACCAGAATCCACACCACCAAATTTGGAGGTACGATATAAGTACATAGCACCAAAGCCAGCACACACATTCCCATTCAGTGTCAACTTAACCAAATCACACAGTCAACCAAATCACATTTGCACCCAACACCATAATCCACACCACCAACTTCCAGAAGTGTAACAGTGAGTTCCAAAAAAAATAAAACCAAACAGCCAACACAACATTCGTCTGATGAACACAGTATGTTATTTTTGTTGGGTTCAGGTGGTTTTTCGTGCTTCTCTCTTCACAGAAGGACCATGGTTGTGTGCTAGCCGTAAAGACACTCGGGACTTCTTGCCATCGCCATTTGGGAGCCATATTTGCTTCAGAAGAGCATCGTCTCGCTGCTGTTGTGTATGAAAGAGGATGTAGCAATGAAAGAATCCTGGGGCAGCGGCGCCCATTGGCAGGATGTTCGATACTAGAAGTGGTGTGTATCCGCATGCATCTGCGAAGGACCTGGCCACTGTTTCTTTGGTGGTACCGTTGGGAACCAGTTGTACAAGTAATTTCCACTGCTGCTTTATGTGGTCCTTGTCAACTTCACTGTATTTGGAATTAGTATGTGAGACAGTGTTATAGCCTGATGCAAAACAACAACAACAAAAAGAAACTACACACCTGAGTCGCCCTTGCCCGTGCTCGCTGTTGGCACCGCCACCGCCATCACCACCACTAGAAGTACCACTACCACGACCACCGTCATCCCTCGCACCGCCACCCGCGACGCCCAAGCCCAAGCCCACACCCATGCCCATGCCATCAGCTACAGCCTCGTTGGTGTTGGTGTTGGTGTTGGTGTTGGTGTTGGTGTTGGTGCTGGTGTTGGTGCTGGTGCTGGTGCTGGTGCTGGTGCTGGTGCTGGTGTTGGTGCTGGTGTTGGCGCTGGTCGTGTTGCCGCTCTCGTTACCCACGTTCACTCCCACAGCTCCCTGTTGTTGTGCCGCCGGCTCCTTTTTGTCGTCGGGCCCACCTCCGAGTAGCGGTTGCTTCTCCTGCTCTACCTGCTGCACGGGTTTTGGCGATGGCGACGTTGCTGTTGTCGCAGGATCCGGATCGGCCACCACCACCACCACAGCCCCCGCCGCCTCACCCTGTTGTTGCTGTTGATGCTCAACCTCTTGTTCCCGTTGCACTGGTTTCGATGACGGCGAGGCAGTTGAAGTTGGTGTGGTTGTGGTTGATGTTGCTGCCGTAGTAACGTCGGCCGCCGCAACCGCTGCTTCATCCTTTTTGTCATCTCCAAGTTCTTTTTGTTTCGGTGATTCTGATGATGGCTGTCGTTGGCGACGGTGCCGTCTCGAGATCCGCCGACGCCGACGGGACCGTAGTAGTAGGCGGTGCTGGGGCTGGAGGGGCAGGCCACAGCGGCACGCCCGGCGCCGCCTGTGCGCTGCCGTCGGCCGCCGCGTCTGCTGCCCTGTGGACCGCGCGTTTGCTTCTGTAGAGGCCGCGGCCGCGGGGCTCCCCCTCTGTTGCAGCAGCTCCACTCCTCCTCCTTGCTCCATCGTCTTCGTTCTCGTCGTCGTAGCCACCCTCTTCGCCGCGGCGCGTGCTCATAGTTGCCCCCATTCCTCCTTATTCTTTTATTATATTATTATGGCGCGCCCTCCCGAGATTTAAAATGTGTGTGTCACGTTTCCCCTGCGCGTCACTCAATTAATCTATTATGTTCCCACAATGCCGACTCAGGGGCATATTCTTAGCAACAAACCCGATGTTGACACGGGCAGGATCCCTTTACTGTCACCCCTACTTCAAAAAAGAGGGATAGTCGAAATGTAATACGAGTGATACAAAAAAAAGTAGTATCTCCACCACACTTCTTTCTTTGTATCTCCCCACCAAAGAGTAAGAATGTTATATTATATTCCTTATCACCCACGGAATTCTGTTGTTTCCCGGCAAGACTAGAAGAGCTGGCTTCTATACTATCTTGAGAAGAAAGTTTTCTTGACTTCAAAAGCGCAAGTCAAGGATGGCACTGCAGTGGCAACTGGTACTCAGTCAATCTGGAACAGAAAAAGTTGAGCCCACGTGGAAAACAGGTACCTTTATGATGAGGACCACCTTGTTATTTTCTTGTATTATCCCCTAATAGTAAAGATTGCAGGAGAAAGTTTTATCATGAAGTCCCCACAGGATCCAAATGGCTTCTCACAAAGAGGACTCGAAGAGTTGCTGATTGTGAGCTTCCCTTGCGCCGATGCGGTTATTGTTGGTGGACAGTTCAGAGAGAAATGGGCTCTAGTGTGGTGAGCGGCGAATGTGTTCGTTCCGTGACGGCGGATTGCGTGTGGTGGTGGATTCCAAGCCTCCCAGGCCACTCCCTCCACACCTCCAACTACATGGTGCTAGTAAATCCGCTCCTTTCTCGCAAGTCCTGTTTCATCTGGCGCTCTTCTGTGTCCCCAGCATTACTGGATCCACTCCAAATTGCACAAAACCGGAGCCGAACATTTGTGTGTTGACCTCAGTTCCTCCCACATCAACCACATCGTCCCATCCATTCCCCCTTTTGCACCGTTTCCTTTTTTTGTACTTCGGTTGTTTGCTTGTTTGCAGTGAATGTTTTTTTGCCCCTCTTATGCATAGCGTGGTGCACGTGGCATGCACTTACGAGTAGTGCACATGGAGTTTCACTGTTGCAATGACGTGTACGCTCGGTGAGTGCAACTGCGCCGCCAACTGTGCAACTGCCAGCCGTTGTTGTTGCTGTTGCGTTTATGTGCGGCGTTTGCTCGTTGTGATGAATTTTTTAGCTCTTGAAAAGACACTCACTACCCGAAAAGCGCATTTTTTAAAATTTTCCCAAGGCTAGTTTGTCGAAAGTATACTTTTGCTGGGAAACAACAACAAACAAACACAACAAAGGTAAAAAAAAATAGGCAGTGGTGGGGTCGTGTTATGCTGCTCATTTCTACCACCATTTGGCTCATATCTACTTCACTGCCCATTTCTACCCCGCTCATTTCTACCACCATTTGTTGATGGGGCTCATATCTAACACCTCTTGATTCTCTTGAAGACAAAAAAGGGGTGTATCTTACTCTTTACTTTTAACACGCTGCTTAATGTACATTAAGCAGGTACTTGTGCAGAGCTCCAAGAGCTCTGCACAACGATTGCACCACAATGCTCATTTCTACTTCACTGCCCATTTCTACTGCTCGTTTCTAAACGCAAAGCTCATATCTACTTCACTGCTCATATCTACTTCACTGCCCATTTCTACCCCGCTCATTTCTACCACCATTTGGCTCATATCTACTTCACTGCCCATTTCTACCCCGCTCATTTCTACCACCATTTGTTGATGGGGCTCATATCTAACACCTCTTGATTCTCTTGAAGACAAAAAAGTTGCCTCACGGAAGTATTTAAAGAGGGCGAAATTTTTTGATGTGGACCTGGGTTAACAGAAAATTTGCTAATGAAAGCGAAGGCTCGTGCGGCCCGAGATGCCGCACGCACCAAAGGTGCTGCTAAACAAATGGTGCAGACCAAACTGCAGTTGTCCTTGTTTACGCCCAAAGACTGCAGCGGCGCGGCGGCGACTTCCTCGCCCTCGACCCCGGCTTCCCCCCCCGCGTCGCCCACCACAACCCCCCCGCCCAGCCACAAAGGCGCCGGGACCCTCGCCTCGTGGTTGGCGGGGGGCACCATCAACAAAAGCCCTGCCTCGCACCCCCCCGCGTCTCCCTCGCCCTCGCCCTCGCCCTCTCCTTCCCCCTGCCCCTGCCCGTCTCCGTCGTCTCCCCTCGCTTCTCCCCCGTGCACAACCACAACCACACGCACGGGCGGCAGCGCCGGGAGTGGTGACGTGAGCAGTCGTGAAGCAACTGCGGCGGTGCCGGCGGCAGAAAAACTTACTGCCCCCACTGCTACTACTTCCGCTGCTGACGGTGTTGTTGTTGATGTTGGCGTGATTGGGCCGCCGGCCACGGCGACGCCTCTGCCTAGTAGCACAACGAAGCCGGCGCCGGTTGTTGTTGGTTGTGTCACGTCCATCATCAGAAATGCTATGTGCGCTGCTGCCAACAGCAGCAGCAGCAACAGTACCGGTAGCAACAACAGCAGCAAGGATGGAGTGGATGTACATGGTGTTGGTGCTGTGAGCGTGAGTGACGCCAAGCCTCGTGGGGCCTCAGAAGCTCCCTCACAGCTCAACAAGAACCCACCGAATGCAACCACAGTTGGTGAAGGAGGCAGTCTGTTGAGAGTTTTGCTCAATGAGGGTGCCACACCTCCTTTGAATGGTGATCATGATCGCGACAGTGGCTGTGGTTACCATTTTTCTCCTCCCTCAAAGCCGGCTTCTTTGCTGTCATCTCTTCAATCACCCATGTCATGCGGAATCGGTATGCCATCGCCTGTGACCCAATCACCAGTGACATTCGCTGCTGCACTGGTAGTACCTTCAGTACCACGTGTGGTTGGTTCACCATCATTACCTGCACCGCCACAGGAAAAACTGTTTCCCTCACAACGAGTGCCTACTGCTCTGAATGGTACCAGTAGTTCTGGAACTGGAAGAGGCTCTAAACCGTGTTTAGTATTTACATCTCCGCCAGTTGTACCTGCACATCCAAAGTTGCCTCCATCAACGTGCTCATCAGCACTGCAGTCGCCGGGGTCATCAATGTCATCACAAACAATTCCACAAGCAATGGCACCAATGTTCAAAGCA